>JAMJFZ010001451.1:0-87330 GCA_026225945.1 Cricetomys ansorgei
CTTCAACTCTGAGGCAGAAATTCCCAGAGCTTATAAGAATTACGGTTATGTATTTAACTACTGATCAAGTATTTACCTTGTTATGTCTTCTGTTAACTGTGCTGGGTCAGGTGGATAAAACTTCACATTAAATGTGAAATTCCAAGGAACACCTGTAAAAATAAAGACAGGAATTTTGGTTTTATGTTTAAATTTCTGATTGAAGATACTCAGTTTTCTTTTTTTTTTTTTCTTAAATCTTTCAACATTTTCATATTTCGTGTTTAAATTTTTTAAGTTGCTTAGATTCCACCTAGGAAAGCTAAACCTCATTATCTTTTAACTTCAGCACACAGTCTTCACTGCAGGTGATTAGAACCACACAGGCAAAAAATATGAAGGAACAATCTTGCAGGTCGACTTGCTCACAGAACTGTTTTAGAAATGTAATTTATATGCTGCTCTGAGCCATCAAAGGTCAATGGGTGCTCTTCTGAAATTTTGACAGTATATATTTGTTGAACTGTCAACATTATCTGAAATTAACGAATGCTCGAGTGCCGATCCGTCCACAAAAGTAAGTGGGTATAAAGGAAATGAAAACTTTAAATAAGTTCAGCAAAATAATATTATTTGAGGAATCTGGGTAAAGGTTACCTATTGTTTTTATATAATTCTGTTTTAAATTTTCCATAAATCTGAAATTATGTTAAAATTTTTATTAATAATTTTAAAGATCTTTGTGTGTGTGTGTGGGGTGTGTGTGTGTGTGTATGAGACAGAGGCATGCATGCAGCTTTTCACAGAGGCTAGAAGAGGTTACTGGATCCCCTGGAACTGAAATTACAGGTGGTTGTGAGCTGCCTGACATGGGCACTGGGAACCAAACTTAGGTTCTCCTAGAAGAGCAACAAGTGCCCTCAATTGCTGAGCTCCAGCTCCTTAGTTAATAATTTTTAATGACTTTCTGGGGCTAAAGAGATAGTTTAGCAACTAAGAGCAATTGCTACAAAAGTATGAGAACCTGAATTCAAATCTCCAGAACCAATCCGGTGGTAATGGCACACACCTTAATCCCAAAACTTGGGAGGCAGAGGCAGCCTAGTCTACAGTGTGAGTTCCAGGACAGCCAGAATTACAACAGAGAAACCCTGTCTCAAAAACACAAAAAACAAAAAAAAAATCAAAACAAAATAAATAAATTAAATAAATCTCCAGAACCCATGTTAAAAAGCTGTAACCCAGCACTGCTGCAGGGGAAGGGTGGAGAAATCACTGGAGCTTGCTGACCATCAGCCTAGTTACAGCTTCAGTGAAGAGATCCTATCTCACTGGAGTAAGTGGAGAGCAGGACACCCAACATTTGCCTCTGGCTTCTGCCAGTGCACATCTGCACACACCACACACACACATACAGTAGAGTAAACTTTAAAATGCCTTTCCTCTGAGAGCACAGGTGAGGGTGCAAGTGGTTGAAACCAATTTAAAGAAGACACTGTACCAGCATCTTGCAAAGGTGAAAAGAAACAACTCACATTCTACTTCCAGGTGTTCTACTAAAGCCTATTTCCAGGCATACATCCTAAATCCGTTTTGTTTTTTGTTTTTTTAAACTGTAGGTCATAATCCACTGTAAACCATTTCGGTGGAGGAAATATCGGCACTTAAAAATATGAAAACAGAAAAGAAAACAGCAGGCTGTCACTCACAGTAAGGGTTAGGAACTGTTTGGTGAGACTTTCTTCTTGGTAAGAGTAAGTTTCAAAAATGATGTTGAGTAAGAAAAGTCATATAATTTATATGACAGTCAAAAGGTTTCAATATAGTCATATTTTAAGATAATAAAAACCCAGAAGTAATTAAAAGCACTCCACAAAATTCAATGGAATAATTAACACAAAGTTCAAGATTGTTGTGACCTTTGAGGAAGAAGTGGAGGAAGGTACATAGGCTAAAGGTGTTTTAAAACATAATTTGGGTCAATTACATATAACTTTCACCATACAGAAAAGGTGTAAGCATATCTTGCCTGTGGATTATCCCTGGTTTAAATTTTCTAAAATTCTGAAATTAAGTTAAAAATTTTATTAATAATTTCTTAAAGAATTGTTTCCTGCGCTGGAGGGATGGCTCAGCTGTTAAGAGCACTGACTGCTCTTCCAGAGGTCCCAAGTTCAGTTCCCCATACCCACATGGTGGCTCACAACCATCTGTTTATAACTGTGGTTCCATTGGATCCAATGCCCTCTTCTGGTATACAAATGTGCACAGAGACAAAACAACCAAATACATAAAATGCATAAATAAATCTTTTTTTTAAAAATTATTTCTCTGTCTCTCACTCTGTGTATGTGTGTGTGTGTGTGTGTGTGTGTGTGTGTATGTACTACATGTGGCCAGAAGAGATTACTGGAAGCCCTGGAGCTGAAATTACAGATAATTGTGAGCTGTCTGACATGCCACATGACAGGGTGGCTAGCTTGACTCAGCAAGAGAGAGCCCTCATCCAGAACCAAGAAAACGACATTAAAATTAAGCTGGCAGGAGAAAGAAAGATGGATAAACTCAGAAGAAGATACAAACGGCTGGCTCTAAGGAAATTTCAAAATAAAGGATAAGCAACTACTGTATGTTGCACACAGGGATAGCTCTGTGAAAAGTACAAATCCAAACACTGGAAGGAGTGCCCCCAGGTGGACAATAGACTTCTACGGATAGGAAGAGATGTGACTGGAAAGAAAGCCAAGGAGCTCAAAGTTCCCTCTGCTGGTCTAACAAAAGTGCTAATGCACATTAATCCTGGGTGGATGTGGACATGGGTTTTGTTACAAGTCTCCATACTTTGTTGAATTTCTATTACAATTTAAATTTTTTTGTTTTTTAGTTTTGTTTTTGTTGTTTGTTGCTTGCTTTGGTGTTTCTTTTTTTTTTCTTTCCTTTTTTTATTTTTATTTTTGCATATGCTACATAAGCACTCTACCATTATGCTATATGTTCTAATCTTTGCCCTACTTTTAAGATTCTGAGTTGAGGAGATAGCTCAGTTGTTAAATCACTTGCCTTTTAAGCATGAAAACCTCAATTTGGTTCCAAGAACCCACATTAAAGAAAAGCTGGGCATGGGGATACACTTTTGTAATCCTAGTGCTGGGGAGATGGAGACAGCAGATCCCTGGAGCTCACTGGCCAGCAAGCCTATCACACTTGGAAAACCAAGCAAGACAGTCCCAAGGGATGGGACCCAAGGTTTCCCTCTGTCCTCCATATACAAGTGTACACATGTGTACTTGTACATTCACAATCACTCACACACATACACATACCAAAAATTTATCTATAGACACTTAGCAAGTGCAGAAATATATTCACAAGTGCAAACATGAATATAACAGGAAACTAATGAGAGTAACGCAAAACACACAGTAATATGATTACTTATACATTATATATATATTTTTTTTTCAATGAAATATGTAGACAGACAGATGAATGGATAGAGGGGAGTTAGGCAAAAGATATGGCCAATGCTCTGTTATGTAAAAAAGATGAGTTGCATATTTTAAAAGACACAACCGTGGGTATGTGTTTATATACACTCAGACTTGTCTAGAAGGAAGACAAGAAATTAGTTACCATGGTTGCCTCCAGAAAAAGAAACTGCATGACTAAGACAAGGGTGGGAAGATTCACCTTGCGCTATTTTCGTTTCCACCTTTTAATTTTATACTGTATACCTGTAGCACTTATTTTTAAAACTGGATTTAAAAGCCATGTAGAGCATAATTGCTTTTGGTTTGTTTTGAGACAGGATCTCAAGTAGCTGAAACCCAGGATGTGGGGTTTCATATATGTACATCCCTCCTGGGTACATTTTTAAAATTTTGTATCTGCCTAGAAATATTTTGCAGATTATACCAGTTTAATTAATTAGAGTTAATGTTTATGAATTTTTCACAGGGGCTACAAAGATGGCTCAACAGGTAAAGGCACTTGCTGCACAGCCTGGCATTTGATCTCTGGAACCCACGTACAGGTGGAAGGAGAAACTGATGCCACGAAGCTGTTCTCTGACCTCTGCATACATGCACATGTGCACATATACATGTATATTCACAATAAAACTTTCAAAATAAATAAAATTGACATGAATCCATACTAATTATATGATGAAAAGATTAAAAAAGAAAACACCTTTGTAACACATAAAG
Source organism: Cricetomys ansorgei (assembly GCA_026225945.1). NCBI lineage: Eukaryota > Metazoa > Chordata > Mammalia > Rodentia > Nesomyidae > Cricetomys > Cricetomys ansorgei. The sequence goes on from JAMJFZ010001451.1 coordinate 4,188, forward strand.
ATCACTTTTTGACTCCTTGACAGTACATATTAGATTCATCAGTAAAGTTTTTTATTAGGAACATGCATTTTTTTCCCATGCTGTAGGAAGGTTTCCATCATTACTATTTTTAATATAGTCTTGCTATGTAGATTTACAGCTTGCTTGGGATATGTACTGAGACCTGTCTCAAAACAAAAGTAGTAATTTTAAAATAATAAATTCAAGCTTTTATCAGTGAAGAACAAAGGTAGAAAGTTGCCGGTCCAAAAGAAAGTTTTGCTTCTCTATTTTAAGAAAGCTTAAACAGTTGCTGGTAGTGGTGGCGTAGGCCTTTAATCCCACAACTCGGGAGGCAGAGGCAGGTGGATCTCTGTGAGTTCAAAGACAGCCAGTGTTACGTAGACTCTGTCTCAAAAAACAAAAAACAAAAAAAGTCATGTACTAGGTCTAAAGAAAAACATTTCATGGTAACATAAATGTTTCAAGAATATTTCAAGAAACAAGTGAACAATTCTGGTTGGGTGACAGGATTAAAATCTGTTAATTGGGATTAGTAACAACCATTGTATTTCCTGGAAGTTTCTTCAAAAACAAATGAAGCTAAAGTGATAGCTAGCTGGCCTTAATCAAGACAAGCTATCTTAATGAGCCCATTGGGTCTGAGGCTGCAAAATACTAATCTACACATTTTTCATCCCAGAACATCAGTCTGAGCAGGGCATGCAACAGTAAAATATGCTTGAGCTAGGAAAGAAGCTCCATTGCCAGAAGGCCAGTGACAAGTCTTCATTTTTCCTTCCTCAAAAGGACTCAAAAGGATGACAAGTACAACCTAGAGCATGTGCTCCAGGGCCATCCACAGATGTTCAAAATCTTCAACAGGACTAAACACTAAAAATACTTTCCTCGTATATATACCTATCTCTCACAAAATTGAGAACTCACCTTTTCACCTAAAGGACATACTTGGTAACTTCTCTTTGGCCTAACCAAACTGCCAACATCACTACTCTTGTACTTTGTAGTTATTATTAACTAAAGGTTTACTTAACACAATCCTGTGACAGTCTATCTGATAACCTCACAGCTACTAAGCAAGCAGTGTGCTGTGCGTACAGAGTATACAGTCTGGGTATGTTACACAAGCGTGACTCACACCTAGACATGGCGGTGCAGGGCCACACAGGTTTCATCTACCTCTCAGAAACGCACATGATACAGGTTTCCACGTAATATTTTCAGACCACAGTTAAATGAAATTGTAAAAAGGAGAAGCTACTGTACAGAGAGGAAAACATGGAGAAAACTGGAACACAAAAATGTGGGTGTAGCACATGTGTAAGGCTCTGAGTTCAATCCCTAACATCAAAAAGAGAAAAGAAAAAAGAAAAACCAAAGGGCAAAAAGAACACAATAGTTTAGAACATTAAAAGGAATAAGATCTAACAGCAAATGCCTACTAGTCCAACAGTTCTCAACCCATGGGTCGTGATCCCCTTGGGGTCAAACAACCCTTTCACAGGGGCTGCCTAAGACCATCTGCATATCAGATTACATTACGATGCATAACAGTAGCAAAATTACAGTTATGAGGTAGCAATGAAAACAATTTTATGGTTGGGGGTCGCCACAACATGAGGAACTGTATTAAAGGGTCGCAGCGTTAGGAAGGGTGAGGACTGCTCTAGTGGCTAGCAGTTTCTGTATCTGCCATTTGAGAACTGAGTCTCATTTTTGTTTTCTCATCTTTGTTATTTTCCAGCCTTCTGTTACTCTCACTTATTCCTACTTTTCCAACTTTGCCTGTTTGTTTTTTGTTTTCCTTTATGGTCAAAATCTGACCTACATCTCAACAGTGCCAACCTCTACTATGTTTTTCTACCATGGAACCGGCCCTTCCAGGGAAAGGCTTTATCTCTACTTCAAAGCGGTCTGCAACAGTTGGGACTCTCAAGTGACTGACTCACAGTGGGTGATGGTTGGAGATCCACTGGCCCAACTGAAAAAGAAAGAACTATAAAAAGGGCTGTATCCACTTACCTCGAACCTGTTTTTTTATTTCTTTGGCAGAGTCCAGCCATGTCTGTAAAAGGAAGAGAAGGCATTCACACGGAGCTCTAGAACACAATTCAGCACCGGCAGCAGCTCACTGGCCACTTGGGAAAACTCCTCCAGATTAACCTGTACTTCCCCTGGAAGCTTTTGCATCAATTTTACAAAGCAGAGTGGCTTCTTAGCAGCAAAGAAGGGGACCAGAGGTTGAATTCCAGTATGTCCTGGCTGAGTAACTAGAGCCTCTCTATACCTAGTTACCTCATCTCTAGAATGTGTATTTTGTTGTGGTACCCATCTTACAGAGCTGCTCAGATATGTGTAAGTCTGTTTGTAAACAGCAAATGTGAAATAAGTGTGTGCTAGTCATAGTATTAGACAAAGATTAGTAAAGATCTAGAACCAGGAATAATTGACATCATCCAAGTCTTATTTCCTCCTCTAACCTTTGGTCTTGTTCAATGTCAGCACAGCCTCCGGTGCACGGTTCACTGCCTAGTGAATATTTCCTGGATGAATGTATCTTGCCCACTCTAATCTCTCCCTTCTACGTTCTTCCACCCCACTTAGGAGTCTATACCTCACTGGAGCAGGCTGTGTCAACCTGCAATGTCCCTACAATATAATCGCACCTTACAAAGTCTCACTATTTAATAATCTTTCATAGGTCTCTATAAGAGATGTTTAAAGACAAAACCTGCTAAATTTCTAGTATTATTTAGAACAGCCTCTTGGTTTGTTTTTGTTTGTTTGTTTGTTTTTTTGAGATAGGGTCTCATTATGTAGCTGTAGATAATCTGGAACTATATATGTAGACCAGGCTAGCCTTGAACTCATAGAGGTCTATCTCTGTCTCCCAAGGACTAAGATTAAGGTATGTACCACCACACCCACTTTATTTACAACATTAGATTTTAAACTATATCAAACTCTTTAAAACTGTAAAATACATGCACATTTTAGGTAACACTCAGTGGTAGAATACATGCTTGCATGTGCAAGATTCCCAGGCTTAATCCCCAACACACACACACACACACACACACGGGGGGGGGGGGGTGAAGCAGCAAAGTGAACAACACATAAGAATTATAACATTAACAAAATTCCACATGCCCTATTCTTATCCAACTAAGCATTTTGTTTCCCTTGTCCTAAACTTTTAAAATTGAATTTTGGTAGTTTCCAGGAAAAAAAAAAATATGGTGTCCCTTCCTCACCTTCTACCAACACAGACAAAATGATCAAATATATGTCCTACCAAATGAACAGGCTTGACCACTACAATTTTACATTTGGTTATATACTACTTTGGCAGTTATAGGCAGTCACCACCACAGACTATATGCATAAGAGTGAGGATTAATTTTCTTTTCTATTTCCCTACAATTAATATGGAAGATTTAAAAATATTTATTAATAAATACCATTTAATATGAAGTTGTTCTACAGTATAAAGATGAATTACATATGTGACTGTGGAGATAGCTCAACAGGTAAAGTCCCTGTCATGCAAGCATGAGGACCTGAGTTTCATTCCCAGCACCCAAATAAAAAGGCTAGGCCTGGTCATGCATGCTTGTAACCCAGCACTTGGAGCATGGGGAAAAGAAGATCCCTGGAGCTTGCTGCTCAGCCAGTCTATCCACACCATGGAGAGTCCCTGCCTCAAAATAAGGTAAAGAACAACTGAGGAGGACACCCAGTACCGACCTTCTGGCCTCTATACACATGTATATATATGTGCACGTGCACATACATGCACATGCAAACACACACTCATAAAAATAAAGCACATATTTGTTTGAGACCTATCATAAAGGAAGTACCTGAGTGTTTTCCTTTGCCTCTCATTTAAACACCAATGCTAAGTCTGGTGGGACCTCTGAAAACCCTCGGCTTACATGCAACCCAAAATGCTTACTAATGGCAACTTCCCGTCACTTTGGAGAGGGTCTCTGCTCCCACAGCAGGGCTCTATATTCTCTATGGGTTTAAGAAACTTTCCAGTTCTTCCTTCCAGAGATCCCAAGACCCTGGGGCTAAAATCCCCACCAAGCTGACACTGAAAAGGCAAATCCTCATTTGTGTCAGTCATGTGGCGCTTCAAAGTCTAAGCTGTCTTACAGAACCAGTTACTGCTTAGGATGTGAGATGGCTAAGACGGTAAAAGCATCCACTGCCAAGTCTGAGTCTAATCCCAAACTCTTGTGGTAGAAGGAGAAAACCAACTCCCAACAGTTGTCCTCTGACCTCTATACATGTGCCATCCCTAACCCCAAACTCCTCTACACAAAATTAATTAGTGCAATTTATAATTTCTTGAACAAGATCAAAGGCCAAGGTTAAAAACAGATCAAAAGCAAAAACAAAACCTTCTAGTGATAATAAAATCAGTATGTGTATTTCTATGCTCAATTTAAAATATTCAATTCTCAGTATTTTATTTAGCCAACCAATGTTTGAGGAATGATTCCATGTGGATGATACTGTGCTTATGGAAAAAGACTAAAGATAACATTTGTTCTTAAGTTGTCACTAAGGAGACAGATGAGCAGTGAATAATCTGCTCGCCCTGGGTGTGATTTCAGTGCTATCTCAAGCGCAGAGCATCTCAGAACATGGATCCAAAGGAACGTTAGGAAATGTTTCTCCAGGTATCTGGGGAGTCTGAGTCTTGAAATATGAGAGTTGCCCAGACAAAGAAGAAATGAAAGCTAAGTAAATGGGCACAAAAGTACAAAAGAGTTGCTGTGTGTAGTTCAGCATAACTTGAGCACAGAGGTAATTATGGGAGAGAGAAGTAAAACTGAAAAGTACAGAAAGGGCCAGGACACGGGAGACAGTACTCTATACTACGAAACTAAGATGGGTGTCATTAAGCTCTAGGCAGTAGGAGCCACTGAGGGGTTTAACATAAAGGAATGACATTAATTATAGGGAGTGTGATATAGACAGAGACTAATGAAAACAAATGCCGCGGTCCAGTAAAGAATAATGGAAAAGACCCAGGTGCCTTAACCTTTCCACTATTCACTGTACAACCTTGAGACGGCATAATCTTGCTGAACTTCAATGTTTTTATTATTAAAATTGTAGAAATAAGCATAGTAGGTATTTTCTCTTGATGATGAAAAAAGGCACATTAGTAATGCACGCTCTCTCTCTCTCTCTTTCCTTTTTTTAAAGTAAATTCTAGACGGAAAATCTGAGAACTAAGAGAGACTACATGCACCTGTGTGTTAGAGAAGCAGGTATAAACACTGTTACCAACATGAGAACTGAAGCTTTGTCAGATGCTTATAATGGACCCAGTCTCCTTACCTTAGAGGTTGTACTCTCCCAAATAGCTAAACCAAAGTAATCTTCTTCCAATAAATTGAGGTGCTCACACACTCGCTTAAGCAAATCCTGCCCCTTAGCATGTTTCTGTGAAGATACACAAATACTAGTTAAGGTTGCTTCTGATTCTTGTATTCACCGCCAAATTCTTCAAAAAGTATTATTTTCCAATTTCCATTTTTTACCTTTGGTAACTAAGACATTTTCAGATGGCTACACAGTCTAAACAGAACATGATTTATAAAGTCCCTGTTCCTCGCTATGTCAGCTTATAAATGCAATATATTACAGTACTTTGGAAATAGTGACAATGCTAAGTAAAATCCCATCTCCCTTCTTTCTCCAGCTCCATCTAAAACATCACACACCCAAACCAGAGCCGTATTATGTGATCCTCCTGCCTTAGATTCTTAAGTGCTAGGACTACAGGCATGTAATGTCACACCCAAGTAAGCATATTCATTCATTTATATTCTCATTCTCTCTTTCATAATTTTTTGGTGCAATATTTCCTAAACCATGCTACAGGTTACTATCATTTACCATAATCAATTAAATTATTGAATCAACCTATCAAAACAGTAGATAGTTGTGGCTGTGGAAATCATTTTCAAAGTAAGTATCAATGAGAATGAGCTACATCTGAATTCCCTACAACCTCTTTCTGAGCAGTAGGAAATAGACAGCCTAGCTGTCACAGCATCTATTCAGTATGTTACAAATCAATTTCTTTACAAAGTCAAACCACTTCTAAAGCTGGGAACTTAGACTCCATTTCAATTAACAATAGCTTGCTCAACTGTAAAATAAGAATTTTTATACCATTTACTGAAAAAACAGAAACATGTTAATGCTTTCTGAGAAATATATAAAAAATACTTCAAAAATTATAAATATTTCTTTTCCAGTTCTAGGGTCTAAACTCAGAGCCTTGTGTGTGTTAGGAACATGCATTATTACTAAGCTACGCCCTAGCTGTACAGATCTTTTTAGTATATACATTTGACACAGCCTCCTCTTAATGGATTATTTTAAAGGACTGTTATTAATTTGCATAATTGTTCATTCAGTGTTAACTGATTTGTATGACACAATTTCCTTAACCTTTTTTTCTGATTTCACTCAAAATGAGGGTCAATAATTTGAGATTTCAAATTATTGAATTCCTAACTCATTTTTTCATAATTCCCAAATCCAAGCTTTATAAAAATAAAAAGTTTATCACTAAAGCTCACTTGTTGAAAAATTCTGGCTGTTTATAACCTTCCTTTATCCATCTTAGAACAAATCTTTGTATTTTTTTCCATAGAAATAACATGTTTGAGTTAGGTATAGCAGCACATGCCTGTGATCCTTGCACTTGGGTGATGGAAGTAGGAGACTCAGGAGTTTAAGATCATCCTAGGCTATATAACAAGTTGAAGACCAGCCTACATAAGTCTCTGTCTCCACAACAACAACGCAACTACAAAGTTAAAAATATATACATTCTTTTCTTGTTTGTTTTTTTGTTTTTCAGACAGGTAACTCTGGCTGTCCTGGAACTCACTCTGTAGACCAGGCTGGCCTCGAACTCACAGAGATCCACCTACCTCTGCCTCCCAAGTGCTGGGATTAAAGGTGTGTACTACCACCACCTGACAAATATATATGTGTGTGTGTGTATGTATGTATATGTATATATATACATGTATTACACATTACATACATATATATGTATAATATGTGTATATGTATATGTATGTGTGTGTGTGTGTGTGTGTGTATAGAGAGAGGGGGGGAGAAAGAAAGAGAGAGAGCCTATATATAATATCTTAGAATGTTTGTGGTTGGAATCATTTACATTACACAAAATTCAATTCAGTAACAATTAAGTTCAAGCACATGAATCACATGTTTTATCCATAAAAGCTACTAGCTCGTGCAATAATTGCACATACAGCAACCACAGGACAATTGGCAATGACTATTCTAGTTAAAGCAACAGTCAACAGATGTTTTAGTTTGTCTTGAAGGAACAAAGAGAGAAGCTAAATAATTGACATTTATTCAATCCTGATTCAATTACTGATTCTTTCATAAAATATTAGATTTTAAGAATGGCATTACATTTCAGTCTCCTTCCAACAGGGAAAAAAAAAAGAAATGACATTATCTGATTTGTATTTCTATATTTTATCTCATGGGACTAAAGATATATCAGATAAAATGGTTGAGGTTCAGATCTGGGAGAACAGAAATGTTAGAGACAGAAACGTGTGTGTGTGTGTGTGTGTGTGTGTGTGTGTGTGTGTGTGTGTGTGTGTGTCTTTGCTTGAGGAGGCTATAAGTGGATGTCTATCTTCCTGGAACATGAGTTATGACAGTTGTAGGCCATCATATGGGTACTGGAAACCAAGCTCAATCTTCTGCAAGAGCAGCAAATGCTCTAAGCCATCTCTCCAGCCTCATAACTTCTTTTTAAATTATTTGATAACTCTTTCTGTGTGTATGTGTCTGTCTCCCTCTCTCCTTCCATGTGTATGTGTGTGTGTGTGTGTGTGTATAACATGTATGTATGTATATAGTAGTACACCTACTGTGGTGGCTCAGAAAGGAAGATAGGGAAGTGCTTTCGTAGATACAAACCCTGCCAGACCTTAGCAGAGGGAATCACTAGCATGACAAGCGCCATACTGAGCAGTGGAACCCTGAGCCTCCCATAGCAAGGATTTTTTATTGATACCTAAGCTCCTTAGATGTTCTATAGATAGCACGTGCAGATCATGAGCAATCCAACATCCCTCACATAAAACCAACACCTGAAAACAATACAAAATGGCAAGGCCTAGGCAGCCCTTCACCCAACAATGCACAAACAACCATTTTAAACATAACTAAAAATAAACTTCTGTGCCATATGAGTGTGTGTGTGAGTTCCATGGCATGCATGTGGAGGTCAAAGACCAAACTCAGGTCTCAGTCCTCTGCCTTGAACCTTATTTGAAACAGTCTCTTTCATTTTGCCACTGCCTACATCATTGAAGGGATTCTCCTGTCTCTGCACCCACCTTGCTGCAGGAGGGCAGGGATTATAGACACTAGTGCAACCAGCTTTGTTAGGTTCTGGGGATTTAAACTCATGGCTGCATTGCAGGTGCTTTTACCCCAAGACATCTAGTAGTTTCTTTTACAAACATAATTGTAGGGATAGCTGGACCTAGTATCAGAAATTCAGCTATCTTAGGAAATCTGGTCATAGAAATCTGGTCACTATACAGACTTTATCTTTTGAAAAACAAAATGATGTTGGACAGTGGTAGCGCGGGACTTTAATCCCAGCACTCGGGAGGCAGAGGCAGGTGGATCTCTGTGAGTTCGACGCCAGCCTGGTCTACAGAGTGAGTTCTAGGACAGCCAGAGTTCCAACAGAGAAACCCTGTCTCAAAAAAGACAGAGAGAGAGAGAGAAAGAGAGAGAGAGAGAGAGAGAAGATTTTATTATAAAAGTAACCACATGCTTAAGTCTCAAGATCTTGATAGATTCGGGGAGGAGAAAATAGGACAATTTTCCCACCACTTCATTTCCAGAAAACCAGTATTAACATTTCCATCCACAGGATGGTCCTCAGAGTGGGTCTTAGCAGCCCCATGTGAAGCAATTGTAAGCACTCTTGACTTCCGGGATTAACACACTCACCTCCACAACACATTCATACACTGTGTCATCCAACAAAGAAACCTTGCAGTGCATGTTTCTATGTCTTTTGACTGGCTTCTGGGAAGCTTCGAGTTCTCTTTCTGCTTTCAATTCAGGATCCTCTTTCACTTCTGCTCTGCAGAACTCTTCAATCCCGTCTCCTTCCTTAGTTTCAGAATCTGGATCCTCTCTGTGTTCTTCCTGAGCTGGCTGCATACCCATGAAATTGAATCAGTGAAAAGGCATTCACAAAACAAGCTACACACTCTACCTATAGTCAATAGTATTTCTACCATAAAAATACAAACAGAAAAAACATTAAAATAAAAATAAGTCCAATTATATCAATGAATACATTTTTTTTCTAAAAGGTATTCTGGTTTCCTCAAAGACTTTACTATTCTTAATTTTTTTCGGGTAGGATCCTATCAAATCAGTGACTATGGGACACCAATCTACGGCTCTCATCATTATATAATTATTGTATATTCTTCCTGACTGTAACATATATGACCCTACCTCTCTTGTCTCTGCCACTGCACTATGTACTCTGAGCTAACTGACCTACAAGCTTCCTGTCTCCACCTCACCCTGCCAGAAGAATGCTGGGATTTCAGATTTGTGCTACCACACTCAGCTTTTCATGAAGGTTTTAGGGATCTGAACTAGGTCACCAGGCTCGTGCAGCAAGTCTTTTATCCACTGAGTCATTGATCCAACCCTGGATCTTGTTTTTAATATTGTATCACTAAGAGCAAATACTTACTATGATTTTATCCTAAAGTCATCCTTCGGCACCCTGAATATATAAGTAATATTTCTAAAAATACATGTAATAGTTTTAGAAAAGTCTAAAACTGAAACTATATACCCCAAACTTTAGACCTTTCACAGAAGCACACGCACAGGACTTTAATAATCCAGATAATGTTCACAAGCTTCAGAAGTAAGTAGCAAGGCTGAGAACAAGTAAAATTCCTAGAAAACAGTTTGAGTTACATTACTAGTGCTTTCAAGAGTTTTTTGGACAAAGAAACAACTTATATTTAATTATACCATGGCAAAGTTAAAGCCTTGTATGAATAACTACTACAGAAGGGGCTGATGAAATGGCTGTCAGACCAGGTTACATGAGTTTGATTCCTGAAGGCCACATGGTGTGGGGGAAAAAAAGAGAACAGACTCCTCAAAGTTGTCCTCTGGTTGCTACATGCACACTACGAGCACATATACACAAGTATGTGTATGTATGTGTGCGCACACGTGTGCACACACATATACACAAATAAATCCAGAAAAAAAAATTTAAAACTATTACACAAGGGATAAAATGAACTTTGCTATCTACATTTTGCAGTCATGTGCTCCCTAGAGGATAGCACCCAAACAAGGCATCAGATCTACCACATGCCCTGGGATGGCCTGATTCCATCACATGGATTAATGAAGATTTCATGGCCACACTGGCTGATAACTATCCCATGCCGAATCCACTAAAATGAACTCTAAACCACCTTACTTCTTTCTTGCTCTCTCGTTAAAACTCAAATTTGTTCCATAGTTACAGCAAGAGGATATACAAACTGAATAAACTCATTTGATAGTTTAATTTCATTTCTTTGACTTATAGAATATATATATTTTTAAAGTCAGGTTTCAATTGATTAATTTCTTTAGAGCAGAAACTCTAGGTTATTTATCCTTATCAATGCCTATCAACAGACTCCTAAGAAATAAAACCAAATATTCTTGTATGAAAAGTACAGCATATAATGTATCTTCATTATACTCTTCCCCACAGGCGCACGCCTTACCTGTGTTTCTATACTGCTTAGTGAATGAAGATCCAAGGATGGGTCTGTTTTGAGTTCAGGTTCAGGAGCTGCAATGGGGGCCTTTAAAATGATGTCTTCATCGAGGCTGGTTCCAAATTCTACCTCCTTCTGACCTCCTTCACCTTTTTCTTTATCGGACTCTACTTCTCTGCTTTCTTCTTCTGAGACCTGAGACTTGGGCCTTTTGAGGAATGAGGAGAGCAGTCGGGACAGGCCTCTGCTTTCTGATGTCCGTTCCTTATTCTTGGTCAAGTCTTCATGTGTTGGAGTGTCCCCATTGGATGCTTTCAGCTTCTGTTCACACTGCTCACCGCCCTCAGCTGCCGCTTGGGAAGCCTCTTCCAGCTGAGATTCTTGTTGGCCTGAGTTTGTGGCTCCCTCACCTTCTTCCTTCTGTTGCTGGTGCTGAGAATTCTCAGCTTCAACCACTAAGCTCTTCTCTGTTGTCATGATGTTCCTATTAAAAGGAAGATGAAACGGGGAACTTTATAAGCAAAACACATGCTTCAGGCCAAACCCCTAAACCTCAAAAGGCTAATATTTTTGGATTTAATCACCAACAGAATTCCAATCCATTAAACAGAAGACCTTGCATTAAAGCACAAAAATATTTTACCTATACATCCTGAATAAATTATTAATGCCTTAAGTCATGAAAAATATGCACATTGAGAGATTCACTTAAAATAATATCCACCAAGGCCAAGTAATGAAATATAATTAAATTCAAGGCTCAAAACTGTACATAGCAAATACAATCTCATGCTTCCTAACACAGGGTTTTATCTGGGTACTGTCTTTTCAAGGTGTCAATCAAAAATGCAAGATTTGCAGGAATTCCATGCCCTAGAGATGACTCAATTAGAAAGTTCCACAAATCTCTTTTGTTTTACTCCTTGTATATCTTAGCATGAAGACTTCTCCATTAGGAAAAACAAGCACAGAATTCTGATAATTTGCTATCAAAGCTGACAATATCAAAGACAAGTACACAGTCAAAATAATCACACAAAAGATATCCTTGGGTTTTATGGTGCAATACCAAACTATATCTTCTTTCAGAAGCATCCCATTTTAAGTTCTTCCAAGCAATTTTTCTTGAGAGAAATGTGATTTTGAATACTCAGCATTTTTGAAAGTAGGAAGTGGAACTAATATACTAGGGGGATAAAAAACACAGAAATGCTACAGGGAAATTTTTAGAAAACCAATGATAATTCACTTTAGGGGAGAAGACAGACTACAAACCTCATATATTTGAAACTTGATAGTTTCTAGCCTTTTGATGTCAAAGGTCCATTATTATTACTTAAGCCTCATGATCAGAATCAAACGCCTTCATTACTGCTGATCCACTTCAGATGTCATGGCTCTTGGGCTTCCCAGATACTCCAACTAAAGTAGTGGCCCTCGCTCCCCCAGACACCTTTCAGCCCTACAGCACTTCCAACCTTGTTGATTGACTTGTTTACTGCCCATCTTCCACAACCCTCTTCCCCATCTAAAATATAAGATTTCATGAGGATAAGACCTTGAGTCTTTTTTTAAAGATTCATTTTATCTGTATGTTTGTCAGTATACATGTGTGTGCAGGTGCCCGAGGAGGCCGGGAAGGTGTCAGATCCGCTGGAGGTAGACATACAGGCAGCTGTAAGTCCCCCAGTGTGATTGCTGGGAACCAAACTTGGGTGCTCTGTAAGCGGAGCAAGTACTGCTAACCACTGAGCCGACTGTCCAGCCCCCTGAGTCTTTTTATCACTGTACATACACCCAATGCCTTGAACAGTACCTTCATATAATAGGCATTAAGTGTGCATGTGTGCTGTATGCATGTGTAGGTGTGCATATGGGGATGGGGGTATGCATTGAGGTCAGAGGTCAACTTTGAGTGTCTTTCTCAATCACTCTCCATTTTGTTTTTTAGACAGGGTCTCTCACTGGACCTGAAGTTCACAGATTTGGCTAAGCTGGCTGTCCAGTGAGTTCCAGGAATCTGATAATCTCTGTCTCCTCAGTGCTGAGGATTACAGACCTGTGACACAGCACACCTTTTTACATGGGTGCTGAGGGCCTGAACTGGTCCTCATGCTTGCAAGGGAGCAGGTACTTTTTTGATAGACCCATCTCCCCAGCCCCTTAATCAAAGTTTGGGGTTTTTGTTTTTGTTTTGTTTGGTTGTTTTCTCGAGTCAGGGTCTCACTATGTAGCTCTCTGACTATCCTGGCATTCACTACATAGGCCAGGCTGGCCTCAGAACTCACAGACAGCTGTCTGCCTCTGCCTCCTGAATGCTGGGATTAAAGTGTATGCCACTATACCTGGCTCCTTTTTCGTTTTGCTAAGATTAAGTGTGAGGGTCAGAGAGCAACTTGTGGAGATCAGTTCTCCTTTCACCTCATGGGTTCTGAGGATTAAACTTAAGTCCAGCTTGGCAATAGGTACCTTTATCCTCTGAGCCATCTCACTGGCCAAATAAAAAAAGAAATTTAATGATTTAATTTCACCTGAGAACATTAGATGTCTATAAACTTCAAAGGGATCTTCTAAATTTATTAAAGTAAATTCATTCATCTATCAAATACTCATCGAGCATTTAGTACAAGTCCAAGGCTAAGTGCCAGTTACGCCACAGTAAACAAAACAAAACAAACAAGGTCTGTATCATAGAGTTTACTCTTCAATTACCCCACCAAAAAAAAAAAAAAAGGAAGACGGAATCATCTGATCTTGCAATTGAGGACATTTAAGTTCAAGAAATACCTTGAACATGTCCCATCTCCTAGGACCTTGGAAACTAAGCTGGGTCCGAGCTGGTTTGGTTAGTACTTGGATGGGACAGAGTAACATTGCTAGTAGGTTGCAAGCCACTACAAATAGTGCTGAAATAAACAAAGACATAGTAATAAAGAGAAAGCCCTTAGAACAGTGGCTCTCAACTAATGCTGTGACCCTTTAATACAGTTCCTCATGTTGTGGTGACCCCAACCATAAAATTATTTTCCTTGCTACTTCATAACTGTAATTTTGCTACTGTTATGAGTTGTAATGTAAATATATAATATGCAGATGGTCTCAGGTGACCCCTGTGAAAGGGTAGTTTGACCCCCTAAAGGGTCACAATCCACAAGTTGAGAACCGCTGCCTTAGCAGGACCCTTTAAACATTAAGAGTATTTTTTTAAATAATGATATTTAAAGTATATCTTCTAATCTCATTTACTAAATTGTTGAAATGACTTTGAGCTAATATAATACAAAATGTGGTCTTTGTAAACATTGCACAAAAGTATCTACCAATACTTGGATTTAAATATTTTTGCTCCTGAGGCATGCTTGAACTTAAGAGAAATAAAATGGTCTCCATCTTCTTATCAGAAGTAGGCAACACATATATCCAAAATCACCTTTCTTTAAACTCTAAAGTAATTAAACAACCCAGAAAGAAAGCCTGGATGTGGAATCTCTGTAACTGTGCGGGAATGACAAGAACATAATGATATCCCCTTTGCAAAACTAAACAAGAAAAGCTGAGATGACACATTATTGTCCATGGGCTGGACACATAGCTTCACATCTGCCTGGCCGAAAGGGCACAGAAATCATCTCTGAACTAACATTTTCTGACACAAAAGTCTTTACACTAGTTTCTCGTACAAAGACCTCCAAAACACTACAAACCTGTTATGAAAGTTTTAGCAGGAATTAAAATAACTTAGTCAGCCTCTGATAGTCCCAAACTCACAGCTTTAGTAGATAGGTTATTTATTCTTAAATGTTAGGGTTTTTTCTTCTTCTAGTTTTAAAGGCAAAAGCATCTTCTAAGGATATCCCTATAACTGCCCTCAGAAGAAAAGCTGTCTTCTCTATCAGAAAGTTTTGAAACAAGTACTCAGATTGCTGCACACATGCACAAATGGTAACAATCCATGTGCTATCTGTGTGCAGAGACTGAAGCCGGCCTGGTCTACACAGTAAGTTCCAGGACAGCCAGGACAGAGAGAAACTCTGTCTCAAAAAAACAAAACAAAACAAAAAAATAAAAAAGTAAGTAAGTAAATAAATATTTTTGGCTTTTTGAGACAAAACCTGATACAGCCCAGGCTAGCCTCAAATTGTCTATGTAGCCAGGGTTGACCTTCAACTCCTGCTCCTCCTGCCTCTACCTCCTGAGTACTGGGATACCAGTGTATGCCGCCAGTTCAGCTCAATAAGAAATTATTTTTCAGTAGCTCAAACTTGTCCTGGCAAACCAGTGATACATGAAAACAAGTTCTTCAGGTTACAGATGATAGGTTGGATAATCAGAAGATACAAAGTCAAGCAGCAGAACCAGCGTACCCCCTGCAGACAGACTCTCACTGCTGAATGATACTATTCTCATCCTGGATACAGAGCCCAAAGAAAAGTATCTATTTACTTAATGTCACAAAGAGGTCTTTTGATTGTTGTAAAGAAAAAAAAAAAATCAGTACAACATTGAAGACAAAGTGACGAGCCATTCAGACTATATCTTAATCCTGCAAACCCAGAGAATTATACAGGATCTGGAATCAAAGATACATTTGTACCAACAGTGTGCATCTGTTATCTTCAGGCAAATCAGATCATTAAAGGCCCCAGACCAAGCCGATTGAGACGGCCAAATGAGGTCTTCTTTTTTTTTTTTTTTGTTCTTTCTTAAATTAATACAGTTTGTATTCCATTAATGCTTTTTAGATGAAAAACTTTGTAAGAACAGTACAACTTGGGAGCATTATAAAATCTTTACCATACACATTTAGGGATAAAGTTTAATGATGTAATTATCTGTTTTATTCTTCAAATTAGCTCACAGAGTATCTATCAGTGTTTATGGAGTGCTCACCAGGTGTAAGGTTTTGGGTTGGGTCTCTAAGAGGGACCAGAAAAGAATAATACAGGATTCTTAAGTAAATAAGAAATACATAAATAACTAAAAGGCAAAACCTACTACTTAATCTGACAAGGTGTCCTGATTCAGAGAATACCTAAAGTAAGAGCTTTCAACTAGAGTAACCAGGAAAAGCTGCACTAAAAAAGTGACTTTTAAGTTAAGGATGAATACAGATGTCAGTAGAAAGAGACTTGAGGTATGTGAGCAAATGGAATTCCAGGCAGGGGAATTAGCATTAATAAGAACATTATAGTTCCTTAGGAATCAGCAAGAATCCCAGACTGACTGGAATAAGATCACAATAGGAAGTAGGAGGAAGTACAGTTAGAATATAGCTATCATTTAAAATTAGATTTCAATTGAAATAATAGTAGCAGCTAGCATTTATTATCTACTTGATGCCACACATTACTGTTAATATTTACCACGCTATCTTACAACCATCTTGTGGGCATGCTCATTTCCCAGATAAACAGTCTCTTCAGAGGTTAAATGAAAATGCTTCAATTCAGAGTCAACCTGTACTTTAATAAAAATTTTAATAATACCATGGAGTCGTAATTCGATTGTAAATTCTCAGGCTAGTAATGTCTGTAAAAACCTGGTTCCTTGGATGTTCTGCCCCAGAAATTTACTCTTTTAAAGGAACCCCTGATTGTTGGGATGGTTTATTCTGGCTAGCCAGCACCATTTCTGGTGCTTCCAGTTTGAAGCCCACACATGTGTACAAATTTCTCTTCCTATGAGGTATATTTGAAGATGGAACAGGGAGACAAGGAGATGATATGCTAAACAGTTTGTCCTGAAAGCAGGAGAGTCACTGAAGCTTTCTATTAGGAAGTGAATAAAAAGTGAAGACCGAGAGAAACTACACAAATGGCTGGGTAAATTCAGGTTATCAGTGAACACCCACAATGGGAACCCCTAGGGAAGCTGAAACTAATACTGGGTAGAGAATGTACAAAACTTGAAACCAGCCTTAAGAATTACTGCTGCCCTTAGTCTCCCTGGCTTATTCGAATTTCAGTGCTTCTCTTTAGCACAAGTACTTTCAGGTCTGATCCTAATGCATTTTGTAATGTTTCCCTTGGCCCAAACTGATAAATGACTTAATAAAAGACACAGCATGCTGAGTACTGTGGTACAGGCCTGTAAGCCCAGCACTTGAGAAGCTGAGGCAGGAGGACCATGAGTTCAAGTTCAGCCTGGGCTACATAATGAAAAAGCCTGTCTCAAACCAAAAATAAAACAAACAAAGGACATACAGCAACAGAACCAAAACAGAAGTGTGGTATCTCACAGCTATCTAAAGACATGATGGAAATCAACTCAATTCTCTTTTTGTCCTAGCTCAGTAATTGGCTTAATCAAACCACAAACCTAAGTGCCATCCATAGTCTTCTCCTTGTCCTTCCCAGACCAGTCTGTTACTTGTATAGAGTCACTTGAGACACACAGAGTCAGTGGCTCATCTCCAATGCCATCATGTTTGTCCAATCTACACCTCTCGCTCAAACTACAGCTCCAAAAGGATCTGGTTTTGCTCACCTCACCAATCTCCAACATGACAACAGTTCACAAAAAAAGACCTAAAATCTTGACTGAACAGACCACAAGAGAAATACAATTCTACAGCAGTTAGAGATCTGTAGCTGTATTTCTAAAGCTGTACAGTCAGAGAACTCATCTGACAACTCCCTATGTATCTTGAGGATGTTACAATGTTACAGGCACATGGTAACTTGAAGGCTACACTAGTGAGAATGGGCTTCATTCTTCAACCAGGATCCTCTGGAAAGTATCCCTCTGTTCACAGCAATTGTATTGTGACTTAAAACTTCCATTCAGTTCTGGTAGTTCAAAGAGAATGTGTCTACCAAAGAAAAGGCAGAATGACAGAATTTAAAGTTAATACAAGGTGATTCCTACAGGAAGAATTCACTGACAGTTTTCATTTACATAAAAACAAAGAAATTCCTAATAATCAAAGACATTTAATAATTAAATGATCTGCTCAGGAACTCAGCTTATTATAACCATCTTTTGTTAGCCATAGGGGATGGGATCTATGATCCCCAAAGATACCAAAATCTGCAGATGCTCAAGTCTCTCATACAAAATGGCGTGGTTTTTACATGATACAGATACACACTCTCCTAATGTTTTATATTATTATTCTTAATGTGAGGGGCATGCATGTGCCACAGAATGTATATGGCTGAAGAAGGTCAGAGAACTAGTCTGGGGAGTTGGTTCTCTCCTTCCACTGTGGGTTTTGGGGATGGAACTTGGGTTGTCAAGCTTCCGAGGCAAGAGCTTTTACACACTGAACCATCTCACAAGCCCTCCTGCATGCTTTAAATCACCTCTAGTTAGCTTACAGTACCTTACTCAACGTGAATGCTAACGGTTGCTATGTTATATAGAGAACAGTGATAAGAAAAAACATTTAGCATGGGCAAGATTTTTTTCCAGTTTTCAGAGTTGGTTGAACTGTAAAACTAGCAAACATGGAAAGATTAGACTATTACAAAAAACATTCCATCAGAAGATGAATGTCTATGTGTCATGGAAGCCAGTAAAAGGATTCTGCCAAGTGGGACTGTACGTTAACTGAACTCCAGGTTCTCTTCCAGAGCCAACATTTTACACATAGAAAGGATGGTGGGGAAGGAAACAAAAGGGCCATAAAGGTAGTAATACAAATGGGTTATTTTAATGGTTTACATTGTAGAGTCAAAGTTACTAATTGGATTAGGAGAATTAAGGAAAAACAAAAACAAAGGATAAAGGTCCTTTTACTTCTCTACTCAGAAAATGCAATCCTGGGACATTCAGACAGAAGGAAAAAAGAGTTCAAACATTTAAGTTTTAAGAATATGCTAGAAAACAGCTTGTTTCCCAGTAAAATCAATTCTTGCCAAACCACAGGAAAGTGTCTTTCCTTTATAATTCAGTTTAAGTGCACTGAACAGCACTTCTAGAAAAATAAGAGACCCATCGATGTGGTTTTCAAAATAAAAAAGGTAATCCTCCCTCTCTCCTCTTGAAATTATTTTGAGTTTAAATGACTTTAAGAAGAAGACTTATTTGCCATTTTACATGAATCGGGGTGATACTCAGCGTGAACAGGCTGTTTTCAACAACTTCCTTTTAATTTAAGTCATTTCTATGGTGACTAATACCGTTGAATCAACTCATTCAAAGATATTTTTTAAATAAACAGATTCTTACTCATCTCCTTCTAAGAACCAAAAAAAAAAAAAAGAAAAAAAGAAAAGTCCTATACTTCTCTGTAGAATCTGAGCTTATACTTAGAAATGTCTAGGCGTGTTCTAGATACATTAATACTCGGGCTTTCCAAGTAGAATATCTAGCCTGTCAACTGAGGAAGAAGTGAGACAAAACCCAAAAACCCAAAGCCATTTTCCATAGAATGACTTTATATCCTTAGTGTCAAATGTGTTATTTTAGCCATTCTCAGGGGAAATCTTTATAAAATGAAGTATGTCCTTCTTTTTACATTTTTAAATCTAGAGAACATAATTAAACTTTATTGATTTAGTCATCACTATGAGCTTCAATTACTATGTAGAACTGATGTCCTAGAGGGAGAACAAACTCCATGGAGTGGCTGGCTCTCTTCCAGTCTTGAGTCTGCCTTTCATAGTTCTGCTTGTTCACTAGCAGTCAGCGCACACTGCTGCTCTCCAGGAGGCCTGCCAGTAAGCAGCTAGCAGCATCTCCTGTTCTAATACACTAATCTACCATTAACTAAGAAGTCAAATAGCCAACCATGTTAAAATTGTGTCCAAGGGTAAACCCTAAGAACAGAAAGATGGAGTCATATTACTGGAAAGCCTCCAGTGCATGGATTTTTGTGAAATTGATTTTAGTTCTTCAAACAGCTCATAAGTCCACTCTGAGGTTTCCATTATAAGGTGACTGGCTGAGGGTAACAGATAAGTGACCTTCGGAAAAACCACATCCATATAATAGTCTCTTTCTTTCCAGAGTATCCTAATTGTTACCTATTGTGATAAACACCATGACCAAAAGCAAACTTGGGGGCAAAGAAGGCTTATTATATCTTCTAGGTTACAGTCCATCGTGGAGGGAAGCCAAGGCGGTAACTTAAGGCAGGAGCTTGAAGCAGAACTGAAGCAGACAGTGAAGGGATGCTGCAGACTGGCTTGCTCAGCCAACTTTCTCACACAGGCAGGGACCACCTGGACAAGGAGTAGCACCACCCATGGTAGGCTGGGTCTGCTCACTTCAATCATTAATCAGGAAAATGCCCCCAACAGACATGCGAGCAGACCAGTTCCTCAGGTGAACTCCTTCTTTCCAGGTGATTCTTAGTTTGTGTCCAGTTGACAAAAACAAATGAGCACAAAGACAATAAGTCTTTAGTGCTGTTATTTCTAGAAATGTTGCATCCATATAAATTCTTCAACAAAATATGAACAAAACACAGCAGTAACTTAGCCTGAAAAATGTAACCCAGAAGAGTCTTTTTGTTTGTTTGCTTATTGGTTTGTTTGTTTGGATTGGTTTGGAGTCGGGGTCTTTCTATGTGGTCCTGGCTGGCCTGGAACTCAACTATGTAGATCAAGCTGACCTAGCTAAAATTCTTAATAACATACAACATTTTTAAAAATCAAGATGAATACAGACAAAGCCTGATTTCTAGCCACAAAGGTTTTAGCTGATACTATGGAACTTCTCTTACTCTCTTATGTGATCTCAAAAGTAAAGAAAACAAAACACATTGGTGCAGTGGCTCACACTTTTAATCCCAGCACTCAAAGGCAGAGGCAGGTGGATCTCTGAGTTCAAGGCCAGCCTGGTCTACAGAGTGAGTTCCAAGACAGCTAAGGATACACAGAGAAATCCTGTCTCAAAAAACCAAAAGAAAATAGAAAACAAAACATAAGACGAGGGTGCTACTATTGTAAACTTGATTCTGACCAATAAAGAATACTCCATCTAAAAATATTTTTAAATTTCTAAACTTGAATTTTAACTTTAACCACAACAGTAGCTGATGCTTAATGTGATGTGGTAACAGTAGAAGGTAAATCAGAAACCTGCACAGCATCACAACTTCTTTCAGAAGCGGCTTTGGTGATCAGAAAAGATGTTGCAGCTATCTCTCACATTGTTCAATATAAATATACTGAACTGGAACTAGACACAATACAATACCACTAGATACAATACAGGAGGAGACAAGATATAGTAAAATGGAATGTTTCAAATAACTTGCTATTTGCAAAACTCATCCAATAAAATTACCAAGTAAATTTGATAATAATTTTCTTTCTCTAAAAGGCTCTTGTTGGGCATAGTAGCTCATGCTTATAATACTGACCTTTAATCACAGCACTTGGGAGGCAGAGGCAGGCAGATCTCCAAGTTCAAGGCCAATCTGGTCTACAGAGCTAGTTCCAGGACAACCAGAGCTACACAAAGAAACCCTGTCTTCAAAAACATATAAATGCGTGTGTCTGTCTGTCTATCTGTATGAGTGTTTTGCCTGCATTTACTTATGTATGTGTACCATGTGTGAAGGCCAGAAGAAGGCATTAGATTCCCTAGAACTTAGTTACAGGGGGCTGTGAGCCACCATGTGGGTGCCAGGAACTGAACCGGGATCCTCGGCAAATGCAGCAAGTGCTTTTAACCACTGAGCTATCTCTCCATGTCCTCTTTTTTTAAAGCCTTTCTCTCCCACCCCGCTCCCCCGTTTGTATTTGTATGTGTTCAGGAACACATGAATGTATATGGAGGCCAGAGGTTGAGACTACCTTCCTCAATCCCTTTCCTATATTGAGACAGGGTATCTCACATATGTTTCTCAACACAAGGCTTCTTTGTGTAGCCCTAGCTGTCCTAGAACTTGCTCTGTAGACCAGGTTGGCCTTGAACTCAGAGATTCACCTGCCTCTGCCTCCCAAGTGCTGTGGGATTAAAGGTGTGTGTCACCACCACCTGACAAAGACAAAAATTGGCCTGGCTACATAGTGAGTTCTAGGATAGTCAGGGCCCTATAGAGAGACCCTGTCTCAAAAACAAACAAGTAAATCACCAAAAAGAAATACAGCTTGCTAAAAATGGCAGAGTAGAAAAGGAAAGCCAAGGCAACATGAAGGGAAGGAGGGGAAAGGAGAAAAAAAAGGAAGGTTAAATTTATACCACATCTTGAGAGAAAAACAGAATGTTAACAGAGGTCAGAGACAAAATTACCTGTCCTCTTTCAAACCTAGCAATATAAAGAGGAATCTGCAATCAAAGATAGTTCAAGCTAGTATAATTAACCTTAAGTTAAAATATAGTTTTAGTCTTAGAAAAACCATATTTCAAAGTTTAGAAGTTACAAAATCTTATCTGAGATACACTACTATACTATGAGCTCTTACTATATGCGTAGTTAGTAGGATTGAGTCAGAATTCAAAACCACCTTGAGACAGAAAGATAGACCAAAACCAGCAAGACAAGATTTAAAAGAAACCCAAAGTTTATATACTGAAGTTTTAAAAATAATTACAAAAGACTGTTGGGAGGGAAAAGGAGTGGAGGGGAGAAAGAGGGGACGAAAGAAATATGTATTCCTCTTCTGATGCGTTTTAAAGACATACATAATTCACTATTCTAAGTAAAAATGTACATTTAATTACAAATAATAATATGTTAAATTTATTGTGTGGCAGCAAAAGGACATTAACTAATATGCCATCCCACACAGAAGCACAATACCTGACATACTTAAGTTCATGCAAAATATTTTCTCATACAGCTCTCCTGTAACAAAGATGGTTGACAGATCCAAGTGAGGAGTATCTCCTCAAATGGCAGTGACTCCCTGAGGATGTGGTTCTGGGTCATCTGACTGGAACTTAAGTCCAGAGAGAGGCAGGCTAGCCATTCCCACCTAACCTCTAGGTCACTCTTCATTTATAGGCACTGACAACATGAGGTTGTATTTCAGTTCTGCCAAGGTCTTGAACCACATTAGGTACCCAAAACCCTTGGTACCTCATTCCACACCTAAACAACTCTTTTCTATTTTACAGTTTCCAGACTAACACATTATTCTGAACTAAAATTACCCTAAACCAAATCCTAGCAGAAAATAAGCTTCAAAATATTTCTTTAAAAATAATTATAAAATGTCATTTAAGATTATTTAAGGGTTTTTTTCTGCAAAAATATTTTAATGATAAAGTGATATTCTTATGAGTGACCAATGAGAATACCAATATTAATAAAGTCTTTTTTCCTCAGAAATAAAAACCTGAATTTTTCCTTTTTTCCCCTTTGAGGTAAAGGAAAATTAAAGTTTTATGATAATTACAAGAAATATTTTAAAATGAATTCACTAATTCAAACAAACTCATACACTAATTCAGCGAACATTTATTGAACATATCCAAGACACCTTCAGAGTCAAGATTGCTAAACAGTAAGATCCGGGCTTCTACTCTCAAAGAATTTATAGATATAGAATTTATAGAATATAGAATTTATTTAAAAAGTGAGGCTAGGACAAGTAATTAGGTAATATGTTCAGAAAGTAGAATATTTGAGCCAATCATTAAAAAAAAAAAGTTTTGAGCTGGGCATGATGGCACATGCCCTTAATTCCAGAATTTGAGAGGCACACGTGGCAGGTATATCTCTCTGAGTTCAAGACCAGTCTGGTCTACATAGTGAGTCCAGGACAGCCAGGGGTATGTAGAGAGACTCTGTCTAAAAAACTAATTAATTAACTAATTAGGAGTTTTGAAAAGCCTATAGCGATGCACCATTTGAGGTGCCTCACAACCGCCTGTAACTTCTCCAGCCACAGATATGACAACCCTCTGCTGCCTCTGTGGGCACCCCACTCACATGCACAAACCCACACATACACACAACTAAAATAAGACAAAATCTTAAAAGAATTTTTTGGGGGAAACTTGAGTTAAATTTTAAACAATGAGGGGGTGCAGGTGAAGAACACAGGGCAGTGCAGGACTTAGGTAAGCACCCAGAAAGAGCCTGAGCACCCAAGTAGGAAACAAAACACAGGATAGCA
The DNA here is from genome assembly GCA_026225945.1 of Cricetomys ansorgei. NCBI lineage: Eukaryota > Metazoa > Chordata > Mammalia > Rodentia > Nesomyidae > Cricetomys > Cricetomys ansorgei. The sequence continues at coordinate 28,069 of JAMJFZ010001451.1, forward strand.
GAAAATGGAGCCAGGCAATGGTAGTGCACGCCTTTAATCCCAGCACTCGGGAGGCAGAGGCAGGCGGATCTCTGTGAGCTCAAGGCCAGCCTGGTCTACAGAGTGAGTTCCAGGACAGCCAGAGTTACAGAGAACCCCTGTCCTGAAAACCTCCTGAGGAAGAGGAGGAGAGGCAGGGAGAGAAAAAAAGAAAAGAGAAAAATGGAGAGCAAGACAAGTTCAAGGCTAAGTGGGTATAGGTTACAGAAGGCTGTCTTTGGAATGGTCAAGAATTTATATTTCACATTTTGTAAAATAGTTAGATTGAACTATGGAACGCTTGAAATATGGAAATACCGCAGCAAATTTATCACTGAGGTTTTTTTCCCTGAACGGGTATAGGTAACGGAAGGAAACTGAACAAAGAGACTAAACGTTCTCATTAGAGCTCACGGAAGATCACTAGGGGTTGGACCAACATCAATGAGCCAGAAGAAAAGACAGATTAAAAGAAAAAAAGAAAAACTCCTGTAGCGGTTAATTTGGATTGTCATCCTGATTGGATTTAGAGGCACTTAGGACACTGGTAAAGCACCTGTGGGTGGGTCTGTGAGGATGAGTCCAGACGGGAATAACCAAAAGAGGTAAGATCTGTTCTAAATGTGGATGACATCACTCCATAGGCCAGGGTCCAGATGGATAAAAAAGTGATAGGGACATTCTCTGTTCTCTCCCTCCCCTTCTCCAGCCCCCGCTTCCTGGATACACTAACATAGACAGGTCTGCTCTGCCATGTGCTCTGCCACTGGCCTGAAAGCTCTCAATTAACAATGAATAAATGAAGTTCTGAATAAATAAAGCTGAAATAAATCCTTTTGCCTTTAGTTGACAGACCCAAGTTTGAGTCAGCTTCTTCTAAACTGGGAACCTGGGTACATTAAGTTCTCTAAACTTCTGCCTTTTCATCGGAAAAAAACAGTATTGTACTTTAGAGGATTGTCATGATTGAATGAGCTATCACTCTGACAGGAAAATTAGATTAAGTTTTACAGACTATATTAACAAATGACAAATGTATGTTTTAGCTAGTAAATTCATTCTGCATCATTAAAGTACATTTGTTTCTCTGTTTTCTATATTCAACAAGTCTTAGAGTATTGGCAAAAATGTACTTTATCTTTAAAATATACTGCTTTAAAATTCTGATTTGTAGTACATTTTGGACAGATTAGATATCAAAATATAAAAATTTAATACCAGATAAAAAGTAAAGTAAAAGAAGTTTTTTCTTTTTGTTTTGTTCTGCTTTGAGATAATGTCTCATGTAGCTCAGGGTGGCCTCAAACTCATAGGCATCTCCCTGCTTCTGTCTTCTGAGTGCTGAGATTAAAGGCATGAGGCACCACACCTGGCTCTTCTTCTCTTCTGATGAAAACACAAAAATAGAATCCAGTCATCTGCCTTTGATTATTTTTGTCCCATAAAAGCCTCTACTTTAAAATATTTTCAGTTATTGGGGTTGGAGAAATAGCTCAGTAGTTCAGCATACTTGCTGATCTCGTGGAGGACCTGAGTTCAGATCCCAGAACACACTGGGCAGCTAGCTCACTACCGCCTATAACTCTAGCTCCTGGAGATCAGACGCTCTCTTCTGGAGTCTGTGGGTACACGCACTCATGTGCACATATACACACAGAACATAAATATGTATAAATAAATATCAAAGAATATCTAAAAAATATTTCCACATTATTAATAAAGGGAACAGCTGAAGGGTGGCTTACTCAACACTATAAAGTACAGAGAGTACACATAGACTAAATACATTGTGATGAGTGAAGCTACACACAAAAGCCCATATACTGTGTGATTTATTTACAGAAAAAGTCCAGAACAGGCAAATCTATAGAAATCAAAAGTAGAATAGGGTTGCTAGGGGCTAGAGAAAGGGAGACTGGAGATGACTGCTAGTGAGTACAGGGTGAATATGTTCTAGAATAAGAATAATGCACAATTAATATGTAATTTACCATATGCAATTATAGCTCAATTTTATTTATTTACTGCTTAACCTTGAAACGGTCTCATGTATCCCAGGCCGACCTTAAACTCACTACATAGACAAGGATGAACTTCAACTTCTTTTCCTCCTGCTTCTACTTCCTGAGCCGTGGTTACACATCTGAGCCACCATGCCCAATGTAAACAGTGCTGAGATTGAACCTGGTGCTTGGTGAATGCTACTGCCTATAGCCCCAGTCTTTCTTTCTTTTCTTTTTTCTTTTTTTTTTTTTTTTCACGATCTCACTATGTACTCCTGGATGCCCTAAACACACAAAAATCTACCTGACTCTGTTATCTGAGTGCTGGAATTAAAGACATGCACCACCATAATAGGCACTTTAAAAAAAAAAAAAAAAGAAAGGAGATAAGTATTCCTTTTGGATCCTGGAGTGCTTTCAAACCCAGGACTTGCGCACACTGAGCTAAATTCCCAACTATATCTCAATTATCAGGGGTGGGGGAAGACAAGGAAGAGGAAGAAGAAGAAAAGAAGAAGAGGAAGAGGAAAGGAGTTGGGGGAGTAAGAAGAAAGAGGAAGAAGAGAAAGCCCTCCCTAAATAACAACTAGAGAAATCCACTTAGGAAGAAGGGCAAAACCAGGGCTGGGGAGGTAGCTCAGCAGTCAAGAGTGCTGGCTGCTCTTGCAAAGGAGTACACACACGTTGTGTAGCTAACCACCTACAATTCCAGCTCCAGGGAATCTCACATCCTCTTCTGACTCTGCAGGCACTCATATGTAAATACGCACGCGCACACACACACACACACACACACACACACACACACACACAATGAAATAATAAATATTTTTTAAAAAGAACAAAACCATCTTAATAGTTAACATAAAAAAGCTAATATGCTGGGTGTAGTGGCAACATCTTTAATCCCAGCCCTCAGGAGGCAGAGGCAGGAAGATTTCTGTGAGTTTGAGGCCAGTCTGGTCTACAGAGGGAATTCAAGGACAGCCAAGGCTATGTAGAGAGACCCTGACTCAAAAAAAAATTAAGATTTTATTTTTATTAAAATGCATGATGAGTACATTTGGATGTTGTGTGTGTGAGGGGGGTGGGGGCAGAGGTCAGGAGAAGGTTTCAGCTTCCCCTGAAGGGACTTTAGAGGTGGTTGTGGGGCTGAGAATTACTCTTACTCTTACTGAACCATCTCTCCTGCCCCTTGTGTTATTCTTTTATTCACTCAGTAAAACAATATGTATTAAACAATCAAAATCTAAAGACCTTGTAGTGGTTGGAGCTAGATTCCAGTTCTCTTCCCACCGCTGAGAAGTGCCTTCGCTTACCAGTCTAGTCTCACTTGCCACCAGCCCAGCTGGAACTACTTGTTTCCTAAAGGAGCCTGCTCGTGTACTTGTGATATCAAATCCCTGTATCTCCCTCACAGTCGTGCTAACTCCTTCAAGGCTTACCCAGAATGCCACGCTTTCCACGAAGCCTATAATCCTTTCTGTCAGAATGACTGCTTCCACTTCAGTCATCATTTACTTGAGACAAGTGAGTATCTTTTCATAAATATTCACCTCATTTTTTCAGTAGTTGTACAGCATTCCACTGTCTAGCTGCCATAGGATGTGTTCAAATATGACAGTTTTTCAAAACAATCAAATTTTAAAATAGAAGATATTTTCTTAAATCTTATATTAAAAGACAGAGATGGCTCAGAGGTTAAAAGCCCTTGCTGCTCATGCAGAGAACCCGGATTCAATTCCCAGCACCACATGGCAGTTGGCAACTATGTGTAACTCAGTTGCAAGGGCATCTGACTCTCTTCTGACTTTAACAGGCTCTGCATGCATGTGGTGCACATATATGCAGTCTAACAATCATACAAATGAAATTATAAATAAAGGGAAAAATAAATACTGTTCACTTAAAGCAATAACTTGTCAAACAACTTTCTAGGAGAGAAATCAACTCATGAGAGTTGTCTAGTTTAAGGGAATAGTCTTCTCTTAGAGACAGGGAGTGCGGATCTGCTGAATGAACTGGCAGTTCCTTACTTCCATTCTTAAAAATTAATTTTCCATACAGCTGTGTTTACTCACAACATGTCTCGTTTATGCCGGAGGTGTAAAACAGCAAAGCCTGGATCTCTCCCTTTCTCCTCTATTTTCCCTTGCCTTTGTTATTTGCCTTTCTGCAGTTTCCTAGCCAAAGCTGTAATTAGTACCCCACAGGGATCTATACTTTTCTAATAAAGAGCAGTCTACTGTACAATGGCATGTGTGCACACACAGCCATGTGTGTTCCTAACAAATTAGGAATATTTTGCACATGCAAGCCTTCAAAGGATTTTAATAACTTAATGGGGGCACTTTACACAGCAGCTGCAACTGGCTCATAACACTAACTGGATTGATTCATCCCTTTCTCTTACTGCACATGCATCTAATTGCAAAAAGGGAAACAACTCATTTGAGACTGAGTAAAATTCGGAATTCAGTCCCAAAGCAAACCTTAGTAAGTAAGCCACATTTGTCAAGGAAAATTTTCTTCCAACTAGTTAAAAAACTAGTGTCTGTTTCATAACAGTTTACTATAATTTTTTTTTTGCAAAGTCACTGTTTACAAGTAATTAATAGTGCTCTCAGGGATGATGAGATAGCTTAATTCCTGGAACCCACACAGTGGAAGAAGTAACTGACTCCCACAAAGCTGTCCTCAACCTACACAGGTGCACCATGCCATGCTGGCACACACACACAAATAAAAAATAAATAAATAAGTAAATATTTAAAAAAGAAAAAGAAAATTAGACATTTTAAAAATGTGCTTCATGAGATAGCTAAACCAGCAGCAAGGCTGTGGATTTAGCTCAGAAGTGGAATGCTGAGTTCAATCCCAATACTGCCAAAAACAAAAATACTTACGTGTGTGTCTGAACATACATACGCGTGCGTGTGCATATGTGTGCTCCAGATCCTGCCTCACATTGCCTTTACTGCCCAGTCTCTTCTGTCTCCCATCCAACATCATCAAGCTTCTCTACAGCTTGCCATTAGTAACATGCTACTCTATATCTGTTTAGGAACCAGTGGACATTTAAATTAGAAAAATAATCATCAGACTACAAAGGAAAAACAACCAACAGCTTACTTGCCAAGCATCGAACTTACAGGAAGAATTCGAATGGAAGGACAAGACTTCCCCTTCACTAGGGATGAATATGAATATTCATATTATGAATGAATGAATCTTCCTTCATTCATGTACAAATACCTATTGTCACCTTCCTGAGCAAGTCTATGGGCAGTGTATGACGAGTAACACTAATAATCAATCTATTTCACTGAAAGTAAAGATTACTGACCTTTAGAGGTTTTCAGTTTATAACAAAGGATTCAAAAAGTCATGTGACCCAATACTGCCTGTAGCTTGAATATCAGGCTCCAATATGCAGTTGAGTACCCATTATCCAAAATGTTTAGGGCCATAAGTTTTCATATTTGAAAGGGTGGAGGTATCTGCAGATAGATGGATGTACAGGTAGACAGACATACAGATACTACCTTGGGATAGGACTCAAATCTAAACATGAAATCCATTTCACATATAACTTTATATGCATAGCCAGAAGATAATGTTACACAATATTCTTAGTGTGACTATATTTTGACTGTAATATGCCATGTGTAGTTGAGGGAGATTTTCCATATGTCCTGTCAAAACATATCATTCAATAGGTTTTATATTTTGAACCATTTCAGATGTTTTATTTTTAGATCAGAGATGTTCGATCTACAAACTATTTTTCAAATATATGCAGGTGCGGCTATGATTAATAAAATCAAAACAGACTTACAAAGTTTACTGATATGTACTAGTTGCATCATAAATTTTATTAATCAGTAATTCCTTTTTAAAATGTTTTATTTATTTTTATTTTATCTACATTGGTGTTTTGCCTGCATGTATGTCTGTGTGAGGGTGTCAGATCCCCTGGAACTGGAGTTACAGACAGTTGTGGGCCGCCGTATGAGTGCTGGGAACTGAACCCAGGTCCTCTAGAAGAGCAGCCAGGGCTCTTAACTGCCAAGCCATCTCTTCAGCCCAAACGAGTAATGTCTAAAATTATTACTATCACATGTAGATCCACTAAAATATTTTACTTTACAAAACAATCTACATGTTCCAGGACAGCCAGAGTTACAGAGAACCCCTGTCCTGAAAACCTCCTGAGGAAGAGGAGGAGAGGCAGGGAGAGAAAAAAAGAAAAGAGAAAAATGGAGAGCAAGACAAGTTCAAGGCTAAGTGGGTATAGGTTACAGAAGGCTGTCTTTGGAATGGTCAAGAATTTATATTTCACATTTTGTAAAATAGTTAGATTGAACTATGGAACGCTTGAAATATGGAAATACCGCAGCAAATTTATCACTGAGGTTTTTTTCCCTGAACGGGTATAGGTAACGGAAGGAAACTGAACAAAGAGACTAAACGTTCTCATTAGAGCTCACGGAAGATCACTAGGGGTTGGACCAACATCAATGAGCCAGAAGAAAAGACAGATTAAAAGAAAAAAAGAAAAACTCCTGTAGCGGTTAATTTGGATTGTCATCCTGATTGGATTTAGAGGCACTTAGGACACTGGTAAAGCACCTGTGGGTGGGTCTGTGAGGATGAGTCCAGACGGGAATAACCAAAAGAGGTAAGATCTGTTCTAAATGTGGATGACATCACTCCATAGGCCAGGGTCCAGATGGATAAAAAAGTGATAGGGACATTCTCTGTTCTCTCCCTCCCCTTCTCCAGCCCCCGCTTCCTGGATACACTAACATAGACAGGTCTGCTCTGCCATGTGCTCTGCCACTGGCCTGAAAGCTCTCAATTAACAATGAATAAATGAAGTTCTGAATAAATAAAGCTGAAATAAATCCTTTTGCCTTTAGTTGACAGACCCAAGTTTGAGTCAGCTTCTTCTAAACTGGGAACCTGGGTACATTAAGTTCTCTAAACTTCTGCCTTTTCATCGGAAAAAACAGTATTGTACTTTAGAGGATTGTCATGATTGAATGAGCTATCACTCTGACAGGAAAATTAGATTAAGTTTTACAGACTATATTAACAAATGACAAATGTATGTTTTAGCTAGTAAATTCATTCTGCATCATTAAAGTACATTTGTTTCTCTGTTTTCTATATTCAACAAGTCTTAGAGTATTGGCAAAAATGTACTTTATCTTTAAAATATACTGCTTTAAAATTCTGATTTGTAGTACATTTTGGACAGATTAGATATCAAAATATAAAAATTTAATACCAGATAAAAAGTAAAGTAAAAGAAGTTTTTTCTTTTTGTTTTGTTCTGCTTTGAGATAATGTCTCATGTAGCTCAGGGTGGCCTCAAACTCATAGGCATCTCCCTGCTTCTGTCTTCTGAGTGCTGAGATTAAAGGCATGAGGCACCACACCTGGCTCTTCTTCTCTTCTGATGAAAACACAAAAATAGAATCCAGTCATCTGCCTTTGATTATTTTTGTCCCATAAAAGCCTCTACTTTAAAATATTTTCAGTTATTGGGGTTGGAGAAATAGCTCAGTAGTTCAGCATACTTGCTGATCTCGTGGAGGACCTGAGTTCAGATCCCAGAACACACTGGGCAGCTAGCTCACTACCGCCTATAACTCTAGCTCCTGGAGATCAGACGCTCTCTTCTGGAGTCTGTGGGTACACGCACTCATGTGCACATATACACACAGAACATAAATATGTATAAATAAATATCAAAGAATATCTAAAAAATATTTCCACATTATTAATAAAGGGAACAGCTGAAGGGTGGCTTACTCAACACTATAAAGTACAGAGAGTACACATAGACTAAATACATTGTGATGAGTGAAGCTACACACAAAAGCCCATATACTGTGTGATTTATTTACAGAAAAAGTCCAGAACAGGCAAATCTATAGAAATCAAAAGTAGAATAGGGTTGCTAGGGGCTAGAGAAAGGGAGACTGGAGATGACTGCTAGTGAGTACAGGGTGAATATGTTCTAGAATAAGAATAATGCACAATTAATATGTAATTTACCATATGCAATTATAGCTCAATTTTATTTATTTACTGCTTAACCTTGAAACGGTCTCATGTATCCCAGGCCGACCTTAAACTCACTACATAGACAAGGATGAACTTCAACTTCTTTTCCTCCTGCTTCTACTTCCTGAGCCGTGGTTACACATCTGAGCCACCATGCCCAATGTAAACAGTGCTGAGATTGAACCTGGTGCTTGGTGAATGCTACTGCCTATAGCCCCAGTCTTTCTTTCTTTTCTTTTTTCTTTTTTTTTTTTTTTTCACGATCTCACTATGTACTCCTGGATGCCCTAAACACACAAAAATCTACCTGACTCTGTTATCTGAGTGCTGGAATTAAAGACATGCACCACCATAATAGGCACTTTAAAAAAAAAAAAAAAAGAAAGGAGATAAGTATTCCTTTTGGATCCTGGAGTGCTTTCAAACCCAGGACTTGCGCACACTGAGCTAAATTCCCAACTATATCTCAATTATCAGGGGTGGGGGAAGACAAGGAAGAGGAAGAAGAAGAAAAGAAGAAGAGGAAGAGGAAAGGAGTTGGGGGAGTAAGAAGAAAGAGGAAGAAGAGAAAGCCCTCCCTAAATAACAACTAGAGAAATCCACTTAGGAAGAAGGGCAAAACCAGGGCTGGGGAGGTAGCTCAGCAGTCAAGAGTGCTGGCTGCTCTTGCAAAGGAGTACACACACGTTGTGTAGCTAACCACCTACAATTCCAGCTCCAGGGAATCTCACATCCTCTTCTGACTCTGCAGGCACTCATATGTAAATACGCACGCGCACACACACACACACACACACACACACACACACACACACAATGAAATAATAAATATTTTTTAAAAAGAACAAAACCATCTTAATAGTTAACATAAAAAAGCTAATATGCTGGGTGTAGTGGCAACATCTTTAATCCCAGCCCTCAGGAGGCAGAGGCAGGAAGATTTCTGTGAGTTTGAGGCCAGTCTGGTCTACAGAGGGAATTCAAGGACAGCCAAGGCTATGTAGAGAGACCCTGACTCAAAAAAAAATTAAGATTTTATTTTTATTAAAATGCATGATGAGTACATTTGGATGTTGTGTGTGTGAGGGGGGTGGGGGCAGAGGTCAGGAGAAGGTTTCAGCTTCCCCTGAAGGGACTTTAGAGGTGGTTGTGGGGCTGAGAATTACTCTTACTCTTACTGAACCATCTCTCCTGCCCCTTGTGTTATTCTTTTATTCACTCAGTAAAACAATATGTATTAAACAATCAAAATCTAAAGACCTTGTAGTGGTTGGAGCTAGATTCCAGTTCTCTTCCCACCGCTGAGAAGTGCCTTCGCTTACCAGTCTAGTCTCACTTGCCACCAGCCCAGCTGGAACTACTTGTTTCCTAAAGGAGCCTGCTCGTGTACTTGTGATATCAAATCCCTGTATCTCCCTCACAGTCGTGCTAACTCCTTCAAGGCTTACCCAGAATGCCACGCTTTCCACGAAGCCTATAATCCTTTCTGTCAGAATGACTGCTTCCACTTCAGTCATCATTTACTTGAGACAAGTGAGTATCTTTTCATAAATATTCACCTCATTTTTTCAGTAGTTGTACAGCATTCCACTGTCTAGCTGCCATAGGATGTGTTCAAATATGACAGTTTTTCAAAACAATCAAATTTTAAAATAGAAGATATTTTCTTAAATCTTATATTAAAAGACAGAGATGGCTCAGAGGTTAAAAGCCCTTGCTGCTCATGCAGAGAACCCGGATTCAATTCCCAGCACCACATGGCAGTTGGCAACTATGTGTAACTCAGTTGCAAGGGCATCTGACTCTCTTCTGACTTTAACAGGCTCTGCATGCATGTGGTGCACATATATGCAGTCTAACAATCATACAAATGAAATTATAAATAAAGGGAAAAATAAATACTGTTCACTTAAAGCAATAACTTGTCAAACAACTTTCTAGGAGAGAAATCAACTCATGAGAGTTGTCTAGTTTAAGGGAATAGTCTTCTCTTAGAGACAGGGAGTGCGGATCTGCTGAATGAACTGGCAGTTCCTTACTTCCATTCTTAAAAATTAATTTTCCATACAGCTGTGTTTACTCACAACATGTCTCGTTTATGCCGGAGGTGTAAAACAGCAAAGCCTGGATCTCTCCCTTTCTCCTCTATTTTCCCTTGCCTTTGTTATTTGCCTTTCTGCAGTTTCCTAGCCAAAGCTGTAATTAGTACCCCACAGGGATCTATACTTTTCTAATAAAGAGCAGTCTACTGTACAATGGCATGTGTGCACACACAGCCATGTGTGTTCCTAACAAATTAGGAATATTTTGCACATGCAAGCCTTCAAAGGATTTTAATAACTTAATGGGGGCACTTTACACAGCAGCTGCAACTGGCTCATAACACTAACTGGATTGATTCATCCCTTTCTCTTACTGCACATGCATCTAATTGCAAAAAGGGAAACAACTCATTTGAGACTGAGTAAAATTCGGAATTCAGTCCCAAAGCAAACCTTAGTAAGTAAGCCACATTTGTCAAGGAAAATTTTCTTCCAACTAGTTAAAAAACTAGTGTCTGTTTCATAACAGTTTACTATAATTTTTTTTTTTGCAAAGTCACTGTTTACAAGTAATTAATAGTGCTCTCAGGGATGATGAGATAGCTTAATTCCTGGAACCCACACAGTGGAAGAAGTAACTGACTCCCACAAAGCTGTCCTCAACCTACACAGGTGCACCATGCCATGCTGGCACACACACACAAATAAAAAATAAATAAATAAGTAAATATTTAAAAAAGAAAAAGAAAATTAGACATTTTAAAAATGTGCTTCATGAGATAGCTAAACCAGCAGCAAGGCTGTGGATTTAGCTCAGAAGTGGAATGCTGAGTTCAATCCCAATACTGCCAAAAACAAAAATACTTACGTGTGTGTCTGAACATACATACGCGTGCGTGTGCATATGTGTGCTCCAGATCCTGCCTCACATTGCCTTTACTGCCCAGTCTCTTCTGTCTCCCATCCAACATCATCAAGCTTCTCTACAGCTTGCCATTAGTAACATGCTACTCTATATCTGTTTAGGAACCAGTGGACATTTAAATTAGAAAAATAATCATCAGACTACAAAGGAAAAACAACCAACAGCTTACTTGCCAAGCATCGAACTTACAGGAAGAATTCGAATGGAAGGACAAGACTTCCCCTTCACTAGGGATGAATATGAATATTCATATTATGAATGAATGAATCTTCCTTCATTCATGTACAAATACCTATTGTCACCTTCCTGAGCAAGTCTATGGGCAGTGTATGACGAGTAACACTAATAATCAATCTATTTCACTGAAAGTAAAGATTACTGACCTTTAGAGGTTTTCAGTTTATAACAAAGGATTCAAAAAGTCATGTGACCCAATACTGCCTGTAGCTTGAATATCAGGCTCCAATATGCAGTTGAGTACCCATTATCCAAAATGTTTAGGGCCATAAGTTTTCATATTTGAAAGGGTGGAGGTATCTGCAGATAGATGGATGTACAGGTAGACAGACATACAGATACTACCTTGGGATAGGACTCAAATCTAAACATGAAATCCATTTCACATATAACTTTATATGCATAGCCAGAAGATAATGTTACACAATATTCTTAGTGTGACTATATTTTGACTGTAATATGCCATGTGTAGTTGAGGGAGATTTTCCATATGTCCTGTCAAAACATATCATTCAATAGGTTTTATATTTTGAACCATTTCAGATGTTTTATTTTTAGATCAGAGATGTTCGATCTACAAACTATTTTTCAAATATATGCAGGTGCGGCTATGATTAATAAAATCAAAACAGACTTACAAAGTTTACTGATATGTACTAGTTGCATCATAAATTTTATTAATCAGTAATTCCTTTTTAAAATGTTTTATTTATTTTTATTTTATCTACATTGGTGTTTTGCCTGCATGTATGTCTGTGTGAGGGTGTCAGATCCCCTGGAACTGGAGTTACAGACAGTTGTGGGCCGCCGTATGAGTGCTGGGAACTGAACCCAGGTCCTCTAGAAGAGCAGCCAGGGCTCTTAACTGCCAAGCCATCTCTTCAGCCCAAACGAGTAATGTCTAAAATTATTACTATCACATGTAGATCCACTAAAATATTTTACTTTACAAAACAATCTACATAATTAATGCTTATTAATTAAGGATGGAAATTAAAGTTGGAAATCACTTCATGAGACTGGGTCCCTTGAATTGAAGCAGTGTCTAATTCATCTTTTCACTCAGTGGCAGAAGTCGCTTACTAGAAGAGCTTTCTAATTAACCTGAACATGGCCTTAAACATGGGAGTGCTGAGTCATCCTTCTGTGTGTTTTATGTTGGCAAAAACTTTGTAAACTCTTAAAACTGAGGCACAAAAGTATAAAGTAGAAGTATTAATAAGTGGTGGGGGGGGTGACTTGCCAGATGGCTTGGTGGATAAAAGTACATGCCACCAACCCTGACAACTCAAGTTCAATCCCTAGACCCACGCGGTAGGAGAGAATGCCCATAAGCTATCTTCTGACTCAAGCATGTACACCATGTGCACTCACATACATACATACATATATAAATGCAATGAAAATATTTCTAGCTGGGTGTGGTGGGGCATATTTTTAATTCCAACACTCAAGATTAAGAGTAAGGAACTCTATGAGCTCCAGGTCAGTCTGATCTACATAATGAGTTCAGGCCAACAGGATTACATAGTGAGAGTTTGCCTCAAAAAAATTAAGAAGTAGTATTAATAAGTTATATTGAAGTTAGAGCTTTCCTTAGAAATTGTTACTTAAAACCTTAAAATTTGTTTTTTGTCTGGTTGGTTGGTTGGTTGGTTTAGTGGCTTGCTCTTAGTTTTTTGAGACAGAATTTTTGCTACATTGCCCAGTAATTACTGTCTGGCCCAGTAATCAGAACCCTCTTGCCTCAGCCTCTAGGATGCTGGAATTACAAACATTCACCGCCATGCCTAAGAACTTAAAACTTCTTACTGCACAACTGTCACGTATAATCTGTAACTTTCTACTCTATACAGGCCTGATTGGTCAAAGGAAGTTTAGATTCTCATGCTAAACAACGGGTTTCTTTGCTTTGAGGAAAAGCAACCTCAGACTAAACTAATTTTAATTTCCTTTTGTGAATAATTAATAGTCTCAAAATAGCAGTTATGCTTTGCAGCAAACAAGAACATTAATATTGGCTGTACAAGTGCCAAGAGCTCTTTGTCATTTGACACTTACTTTGCCTCCCACAATAATGATAAATAGCACAATGTAAACAATGAATTCTCCCTAATCGTTTGTCCCATTTATCACAATATCAAAAGTCTATAGTATTTTTTAAAGTCTGTATTTTACAATGGAAAGTGGATGAGCTTCTATTGGAAATTATGGAGAGAAAAACTATGATAATAACAGTGGTCCTCAACCTGGGATGCGTGTCAGAATCACTGTAGAACATGTTAAAAATACAGATGCCTGGGCCCCAGCCTAGCGTCTTAAAGAACATCTTCGTTAAATGTTGATTCTAACGTCAACCTGTCAAGTCCCCAAACCAGTACCACCAACATCGCCTGGGAGCCTATAGGAAAAAAAAAAATTCACACTAGCCACTTAAAAACTGAATGAGAGACTGGAGATGATGGTCACAAAACTATTTCCACAGCTCCGAAGCAACACTGATGCGTGAGTCTTGAGAATCTTGGCTTCCCTCCTATAGGGCCCACTTATTCATCACTAGCTCTATGAAGATGAAAATGAGACTTAACTAACACAAATTCACTTAAGACATGTTATTCTCATTAAAAAAAAACAGCTCAGTTTTGTATTAATCATTAAATTAGCACTAATCTCCACTGGAAACTGTGTCAATTGATTAGGGCTTCTTTTTAAGAACACAGTGTCCAGGTTAGACAAGAACTTTAAAGTCAGAATGTTAAGAATTTTTCCAGCCAGGAAGCAATTGCAATCCCTAAGATGAAAAAAAAAAGTATTTTACTTCATGACTTCAAGATTAAATTATGGCTGGGCACAATGGCTCAAATTAACAGAGATGAGGCTGAGGCAAGAGGCCTGCCAAGAGTTCAAGGCCAGCCTGGGCAATGGAGTAAGACCCTGTCACAAAAACAACAAAAATTGATTGAATTGTGCCTCAATTCAATTACTAATTTACAGGAAATGCAAAGAAGAATCCTTGAGCCAGGCTCACTCTGTACTGAGCTACATCCAACCATGGCCCAATTTCTCAACAAACGTAAGTGAAGAAAAAAGATCCAGACAAAGGTATATTTATAGATTAAGACAAACCTAAAAGACATGTCAACCTTACCTGCCAAAGGAAACCTTATTCGAATTGTAATTCAAACATACTACAACAAGTTATGAGACAACTGGGAATTTGAACACCATTTGATGGTAATTACCTTTTTTTTAAAAAAGATGGTAGTAATGATGTAATAGGCTTTTGTTTTATTTTCAGCCAGGGTCTGGTAGCCCAGGCTGGTTTCTATCTTAGGAAAGAAGGATCATGAACTTCTGATCTTCTGGCCTCCACCTTCTCCACACCTCCCTAGTGCTGGAATACCACACGCAGTTTTTATGTGGTGCTGGGAATCAAACCCAGAGCTTCCTGCATGCTAGGTAAACACTCTACTCAATGAGCTCTGTATGGTTATTTTTAGAGTAACTGTCAGACTGGACATAGTGCTGCACATCATTAGTCCCAGTCCTTGAGAGGCAGAGCCAGGGGTACCCATGTGAGTTCCAGGCCAGCCAGGGTTACCTAGGGAGACCTCCTTGTCAAGAAAGAGGGAGAGGGAGAAGAAGAGGGAGAAGGGAAGGGGGAGGGGGAGAGAGAGGGGGAGGGGGAGGGGGAGAAAGAGAGAAAAGAAAAGGGGTGGAAGGAGAAAAGAAGGAAAGAAGAGAGGGAATGAGTGAGTATGTGAGTGAGGGAGGGAGGGAGAAAGGAAGGAAGGAAGAAAGGAAAGAAGGAAGGAAGGAAGCAAGGAAGGAAGGAAGGAAGGAAGGAAAAGAAATTAAATTACATTTAGGGAACTAGCAAATTGTTTACAGCTCAATCTGTATGATGTCTGGGATTTGCTTCCAAATTATACAAGAAGAAAAGTAGGTAGTTAGAGAAAAGTGTGACTAGCCATGAGCTGACTGCTGTCAAAGCTGGTTGATGGGAACATGTCACTCATTATAGTGTACAGGCACCTTCTCTTTGTACATGTTTAAAATGGTCCCAAACTTTGTAAGTTTTAAAATACAAGAAGTTAAAAGAAACTGACAAGCCAGGCAGTGGTGGTGCACACCTTTAATCCCAGCACTTGGGAGGCAGAGACAGGCGAATCTCTGTGAGTTTGAGGCCAGCATAGTCTACAGAGTAAGTTCCTGGATAGCCAGAGGTACAACAGAGAAACCCTGTCTTAGAAAAAAACAAAAAGAAAGAAAAAGAGGAAAAAAGAGAGACTAACAAATCTGTGATGACAGTATTTGTCTCATATATCTCTGGAAAAGTTTAAAATAAAATTAAGACTTTTAAATCTAAAAAATTCAAGTCTGACTTTAAGAAAGGAGATGACTAAGGTACATTCTTGTGAGCTGTTTAGCTTTCTTGTCTTTTCATTCACTCAGAAAATAAATATATGATCAGCATTCTATCGTCCTAGTATTCAGGCATGTACAGAAAATTATGTTGATGACCTCAGTTGCCCAGGCCCACTAAATGGCTGTGGATTCTATACATATGCTCCTTCTCCCTTGAGCCACTCACTGATGATCCCTAAATGAGATGACAAAGAAATCACAGCTGAGGTCCTCAGTGAAATCTCAGAGTTTTTCTCTGTCTCACTTCACATGACAAATTTACAAGGCAGGAAAAACTTCTGGATTAGCAGTCTTTACTAGGAAATACCTTTCTTCCAGTGTACTTAATGGACATCATTCATAACCCAACACCATCACTATGGATATAGCATGTACACTTAAAAAATACAGCCCAGTGGTAGAGTGCACGCTTAACATGGACGAGGCCCCAAGTGCAGTGCACCCCATGCCCCTGCAAATGAAGAAATATGCCAAGATAACACTGGCTATTGTCCTGTGAAGAGACATTTTTCTCTTTTTCTGTATTTTTCAGATTTACAACAATGGGCATGAATTATTTTAGAAACTGAAAAAAAATAAGATACTCGCTACTCAAGAGAGGTGAATTTCTAACAGTTTTTAATTATACTTGATTACACATGTGGAGGTCAGAGGATAACTAGCCTGAGTGGGTTCTCTGCTCTCACCATGGGGAACCGGATGGAACTCGGGTTGTCAGGATTGGCGGTAAGCAACTTTACTCCCAGCTTCACTCACTGAACCATCTTGCCAGCCCAAGGGAAGATTTTATGTTACCATACAAACACAGGTCTCATTACAGAATTCAGCTGAACTACACTGAATTCAGGATTTGGCTTTCTTTTTCTTCAAATCGCATCCTTACTTGCATCTCCTGTTTGAACTGGATGCCCTTTTCCTGCTTCCCCTCATCAGTGAGGAGGCAAGGTACCACTGAAGAAGGAGGTAACACTAATTCTCAGGCTACTTCCTAGTTTTTTAAGGATAGTCCCCTTTACACCTCCTAATTTCAGGTCACATTCATAGCACTTTTTTCTTGGATAATTTCCTCCTGACCAAGCCACATCACAATAGTGGCTATTCACGCTGCAAGTCTCCTGATTTGCTTCTACAGTGTTACTGTGCTCCTCTATCTAATGCTTCAATCTCCCAACACACATCAAATCACTCCGCTTTGGGATAGCCTTCCTGCTCAATCTCTGTGTGTATGTCTAAGCACTGGGGTAATGTAAATAAATTAAAATTTCATATGGGTCAGCCTCTTGATCGATCTAATATCAGGTTCTACCTGATTATAATTCACATGGAACCTGGTTCCTCAATAATTAAAAACAGTAACTCTAATGCCATCCAGAGGAAACTAAAGAGAGATATTTCCCCACTTAGCCTTGCAATAATTGTGCAGAAAATGTGAGATGCCTATCCAAGACATGGCTCCCTGTTTCTTCTTAACAAAACTCTCATATAATAAACGGCAGAACCTTGCCGACTAAAAGGCTGTCCTCACTGGCAGAAGCAGTCAGTAGGATATAAATGGAAGTCACTGCCCTTTGGCCTCTACCCTTCCCCCTCAGGTCTTCTTTCCTAGAGCACATATGGCTATCTGGGTGAGAGCATCCATCTTGGGGCCTTCAGAAGTGAAGCCATATGTTAAGGTTCATGAAGTATAAATTTAGAAGACTAAAGCCTTCTGCATGCTTCCAAGAAAGCTTTTTGCTTATTAATATTCACATAGATTTTGGTCTCTAAAATAGATCTATGACTCAAACATTCTCAGTAAAAAGCAACCCAGTTATATTTTTTTCTAACTCCAAGTCACACTTATAAAGGCAAAACAACTTATTAAAACAAACATAGATCTGAACTTGTTCAGCCTCTTGCTACTTATATGGTTGCTTGGATATGTAAGCTCTCTAAGCCAGATGCTTTATTAAACTGCCGATGGTATGAGTTGTTCTGACTACCAAATAGAGTCTAGTACTTAGTACCATTCTTAAGACGATCTAGTAAGGCTGAACATGCACTCTGTAACACAACTAGTCTTGGTGTATCACCTTAGAGAAACTCTGAAATCCAACACACACTTACACCCAAGAACACATATGCAACCATGTCTAAAGGGGGACATTTCACACATGCAAAAAGTCATATGCAGGGAACTGGAGAGACAGCTCAGCAGTTAAGAGCACTGGCTGCTCTTCCAGAGAAGCCGGGTTAATTCTCAACACCTACATTAGGCTACTTACACCTTCCTGTAACTTGTTTCTGGGGACCTGATGCCCACTTCTGGCTTCTGAGGGCACCCACATGTACGTGGTATACAAACATACACTCAGGCATACTGCACACACGTACATAAAATAAAGATTTTTTCAAGAAAAACTAGATAGCATCTTTTTACATTTATTTGTGTGTGTGTGTATATCCATGTGTGCGTGCGCGCGTGCACGCACATAGCACGCACATAGCACGCATGCATGTACATGTGTGATCAACATGGTGCACTTATGGAGGTCAGAGAACACCTTGTTGGGGCTGGTTTTTTCCACCCTGTGGACCCCAGGGATTAAACTTAGGTCCTCAAGCATGGCAAGCATCTTTAGCTACCAATCCATCATCTCATTGGCCCCTAGATAGCACGTTTTTAAAGTTCTACCTATTGTAATATATGTCCATGTGTAATAATACGTAACAATTTTTTTTGAGATGGAGTAAAACATATTACCCATGATGGCTTTAAAGTTTGGGTTCTAGTGAGCCTCTTGCCTCAGAAAAAGGGGGGAAAAAAAGTAATGTAAAATATATAGTGTTTTGCAGCAGTTATTTCTAATGGGGAAATACCAGAACAGTTAAGAGGGGCGACATGCCAGGCATTGGTGGCACATGCCTTTAATCCCAGGCAGAGGCAGGCAGATCTCTGTGAGTTCGAGGCCAGCCTGGTCTACAGAGTTAGTTACAGGACAGTCAGAGTTACAACAAAGAAACTCTGTCTCGAAAAAAAAAAAAAAAAGAGGGAGACACTAGTAGTGTCAACAATACTGAGGTAACTTCCCAGTTCTTAAGTTGGATGTGGACTTACGAGAGTCTCTTGTGTTATGCTTCCTAAATTATACCTTATGATCCATATGTTCTTTGTTTAAAACAAGCTTAGACCGCCCAGGCTGGTCTTGAACCCCATGCATCAGTCACTGGAGTGCTGCGAATTACAGGTGTGCATCTGTACCTGGCTTTGTTTTTTTCAATATATTAAATGCCACAGGATACGGATATAAAAAAACAGTATAAAGGGGTATTGTTGACTTAATCATTGAAAAATAGCATCCCATTCTTGTTACTATCAGTTTGCTGCTTCAGAGGGTCAGTAATCACCACTTAGCAGAAGAAAGACAGTACTGTCTTCAGCAGCTTTCCAAGAACTATTGATTTGTCTTATTTTCTGAGGATGTATTAAGTTTCTTGGGGGAACAAAATTTCCACATAATTTGAGATATAGTAAATATAATTTCTATTAAAGTATGAATAGTACATGTGGAAACTACCACAAGTATGTCTTATGAGGAATCTGGGACTGTCTAAAAAAACATGAAAAATACATTTTCATTTGTAAACCATAAACAATGCTTCAGTTTGTAGCCCACCAAAATACATGCTACTCAGTGAACTGACAAACTAAAACAAATTAGCTAGTTAGCAGAAATTAGTATGAAATATCCTAAATTAACCATTCAGATGCCCAATCTATTCTGTATATCTACAGTAACTGTTATTTTTAATGGCATTCAAACACTGGAAGAATTCCCCAGTTGCATCTAACAAGAAGAAAGCCATTCATCCTTAAGGGATTAAGGAGGCCTACTTAAGATTCATAATTAAGCAAAGAATCTCAAGTTACACTGACCCATTAATTTGGCCTTGCCTTTGCATCACTGCAGCTGCTCCATTCCCACTGCTGAATAATGAGGCGTTCTCCTTGTCCCTTTATGCAGCCCCACCTCACCCCACATGGCCACTCTATACACAGGAGCTTTCAGCTGTGATGTAGACTTCACCACGTTTCTCCTTCACTGAGTTTCATTCCACATTAAAAATATAAATACCTGAAGTATCTGCTAACACTCTATTTGCCCTACAAATATATAAATGTATTCCATAAGTCAAATATGTTGTTCCAAGCCAGTGAACCTTAGAACAGTCCTGTGAGATTTAAATGAGTTTCCTATGTTCATATTTTATTTTTACTGATTAAAGTTACACGTCGAGAGAAGTAGAGGCATGAGACAAAATGTGCTTGCTACAGAAATGAAAAACTCAGTTTCAATTAATTATTATTCAAGTTGCAATTATTTATTTACTATAGAAATTCCAAAATATCATCTAATGAGCATCAATACAGCAAAAGAAGCAGGATCAAAAATATCAAATATTCCAGAGTTTCACAATATGCCTAGTTATCCTAAATTATGTCCAAACTGTGGACAAACATACAGCAAGATTCGTGTCTTGAGTGAGAAATTGAAACAGACAAATATTAAGGTTCTTTTCAATTATAACAATGTTACATCTATTAGCAAAGGGCAGCAAACACTTATTAAAGGAATACAATTTTACAAGCGAACAAGAATCCTAATCTGTGTGGAGACATTTTTATTCTCCTATTCATTCACAGTATCTGCTTGAAAGACATAAACACACCCCCTCTAACGGTATAGCATAGCATGTCAATTCTGTAACAGCTCAGGACACTGACCCACAAATACAACAGCAGCCCAAGGCAGTGCTCATGAACACGACTTCACGGGTTCTGGTAAATCTTGCTAATTGGATGCCAATCTAATCCAACAAGCCAACAGGATTTTGTAGGCCTGAAAGGGAACTTATTTTCTAAATTTAGGTACCAAATCTAGTTAAGGAGTCTACAAAACAATTAAAGTTGGAAATATTAAGCTGTCAACATACATTATATTCTATTATTACCTCGCAATATACAGATTGGTTTCTAAATTAAAGCAAAACATTAAATACCTAAAATTAAGATATTTCACTGGCCCTCAAAACCCTTCTTTATTAGAGTTATAAAATTCCTTTTTGTCCATCAGAGTGATAGATATCATCTTATCTCTGTCCTTATGCACACTGTGTTTAGATTCATGATATACCTCCTTTAAAAACCACCTACTTAACCAGGCAGTGGTGGTGCATGCCTTTAATCCCAGCACTTATTTGGGAGGCAGAGGCAGGCAGATCTCTGTGAGTGTGGGGCCAGCCTGGTCTTCAGAGTGAGTTCCAGGACAGCCAGGGTTACAACAGAGAAACCCTGTCTTGAAAAGCCAAAAAAAAAAAAAAAAAAACAACAAAAAAAAAAAACCCAAAAACCTACCAACTTGGGCTGGAAAGAGAGCTCAGTGGTTAAGAGCATTGGTTTGGTTTGTTCTTCCAGAGACCTGGGTTCAATTCCCAACACCCACATGTAGCTCACAACTGTGTCTAATTTCTGTTACAGGGGCCCAACACCCTCACACAGATATATATGCATGTAAATTACCAATGTACATAAAAATAAAATATTTTTTTTAAAACACCAACTTAAAACCTCTAAACTGAGGGACCAGAGAGATTGCGCAGTGGTTAAGAACATTTGTGGCTCTTGCAACAGGCCCAGGTTAAGGTCCTAGCACACACATAGTAGCTCACAATCATCTGCCAACTCTAGTACCCAGGGATCTGACATCTTTTCTGGTCTTCCTGGACACCAAGTACACATGCTGTCCCCATGCATGCATGCAGACTGTGGTGGTTTGGATGAGAATGGTCCCCACATGTTCATATATGCGATTGTTTGGTCCCCAGTTAGTAGAACTCTTTGGGAAGAATTAGGAGATGTGGCTTGGTTGGAGGACGTGTGTCACTGGAGGTAGGCTTTGAAGTTTCAAAAGCCCATACCAGGTCCAATCTCACTCTCTCTCTGCCTGCAACCTTCCTATCAGATGTGAGCTCTTTCAGCTACTGCTCCAGCACCATGCTTGCCTGCCTGCCGCCCAGCTCCTGACCATTGTGATCATGGACTCACCTTCTGAAACTGTAAGCAAGCCCCTAACGAAATGCTTTCTTTTATAAGTTGTCTTGGTCATGATGTTTTGCCACAGCAATGGAACAGTAACTAAGACACAGGCAAAACCACATGCATGAGCGTGTGTACACGCGCACACACACACACACACACACACACACCTTTTTAAAATTCTAAACTGGAAATATTAACTAGTAGTTATCATAAATAAAAATTAACTGAACCCCTTTATGTGGTAAGGAAATCCTTAAAGAGACATACACACTACCTTTACCAATACGGTAGAAGGACAAGTCAGGTATGGTGGAAGCACTTGGGAGGCAGAGCATGTGAATGAAAAATTCAAGGTCCTCCTTGGCTACATAGTGAATTTGAAGTCAACCTGGATAACATGATATCCTGTCTCAAAGAGAAGTATGCGCATATGTGTATATGTATGTATAGATATGTATGTATATATGACAAAAAAGGGGGAAGAATTGTCTCAGATTCTCTTCAGAAACACAGTGTCTAAAATATTGTCTGTATATGTTTTTCACCAGACAAGAAAGTACCAAGAGAGATTTCACTGTCATAAGAACAATACAACACAGACAGTCAATTTAGTTCACAGGATTACTAGTTAGAATCATTTTGGGTAGAAAACTATTACGTAGAAATTTAAAGATTTAAAAGACAGAATTATATTCTCATTTTTTAAAGTTAGTTTTTTTAATTATTATTCCTTGGAGTAAAGGGACAGTTCCAAAACAGCGTCTTAATCTGTTTGTCCTATGGATCACAGAGTTGAAACCTATACTCACTTAAGTATGGAAGGAATGTTTTTTCTGCCAGTCAACTACATTGATATTCCTACGACATTTAAAGGAATTCGCAGTGGAACGAACATAAGAAAGGTTAGTAGAATGAAATCCATGTCACCTAATGTGGTGCTGTGATATAAAAAGAAATACACATTTGCTCTCTGCTCCAGCTCCTAAAACTTAAAATCACCAGTAGTTAGTGCCTTTTCTATGTTACAGAGATAACTGATGCCCAGGGCACCTGGAAAAGCCTGGGATGAAAGCTGGTTACAGAGGGACCAACTTTTAGTCTCATCCCTCAACCTCCTGGGAGAGGGAAAGGCTGAAGACTGAGTTAATTGCCGGTGACCAATGGCATAATTAATCACAGCTATGCAATGAAACTGCCTGTCTAATATTGGAGTCATAAGCCCAGGCACCAGGCGTGGAGATAAGGCTACGGTGGCTGCCCCAGCTTCAGACAGCCGCTGAACTGCATACCCTCGCCTGTGCCACACAGGAGAAATGAGCCGGTTCTCAAAGCTTTTTCATGACTCTGACTACAGATCATGAAAAAGTCACCAAGTTAGAAGAGACTGATCGTATAGCAAAAGATAACTGATAAGGACTTGTGGTACCAAACACACACACACACACACACACACAACAACAAAACAGTAAGTCTTTGAAAAGTACCTGCACACAAAGGCTGACAGTATAAGAAAACTAGCAAATAAACAAACAAAAAAAAAAAAAAAAAAACAGGAGACAAGAAACAGCAGCAGGCGTAAACTCTACCTTATCCATAAGAAAAGACCTTAAATGTAGATCGATTTGGCATATGTAGTTCAGTGATAAAGTGTTTGATTAGCATGTCTGAGGCTCTGAATTCAATTCCTGACTAGGGGCTGAGGGTGGGGTGGGGTGATCCCACCAAAAAAAGTGAAAGGACAAGCTACAGAATGTAAGAGATTGATTGTATCATATGTCTGAAAAAGATCACTTTTACAGATTTAAAAATAAATAAATAAATAAACCTCTTGGTTAGGTAGGATAGCGCAGGCCTGGAAGATGGTTTCTCCACCAGAAAGCAGATATGTGTCGCAGACCAAGAAAGGGAGATACCCCAAACATGACCATATCCTGAAGTGGGGTGAGTGCTACCTTCTAAGTCATATTACATAGAACCATACTAGTAATGTTTCCCTGTTAAATCTCTAAAGTCTAACCCTATAGGATGCGAACAGAATGTTCCAGGCTGGTCTCAGCTGTGTGCTACATGAGTATTAAGAGAAGGCTCTCCTTTCTCCTGGGACAGAAAATGAAGAGAAAGCTGCACTCCCTGAGGAGAGCAAGGAAATCCCCAGGGAAAGGAGAACTTTAGGAACAAAAGTTCTTACTAGGATCTCCAATTACTCTGTCCTACATACAGAAACTTTTTCTAAAACCAAGCCTGGATGATTCGTTTTATTTAGTATGATAGAAAATGTTTTTTTCCTATCAAAACATAACATTACCATAAACCTAAGTCTGACTCCAAAACCTGTATCCTTACTGGCTCCAAAATCACATTTCCCTCAAAATACTAGCTGGGTAGTGGTGGCACACACCTTTAATCCCAGTGCTCTGGACGCAGAGGCAGGTAGACCTCCGCGAGTTCAAGGCCAGCCTGGTTGATACAGTAAGATACAGTGAGTTCCAAGATATCCAGAGCTACATAGAGATCCTGTCTTAAAAAAAAAAATACAACAGCAACACATGTATCCTGGAAGTACTATTAGTAGAAAAGTATGGGAAAGAGTCACCCTAAAAGGATAAAGGAGGGAGGTGTTCAGCAAAGCAATACATATTCTTTGTGGGACTGGGAGACGGCTCAGATGCAAGCACGAGGACCTGAGTACAGGCAAGGCAGGTGTCTGACAGCCACCTGTAATGTAAGCACTCAGGTGGCGGCACAAGGAATCCCCAAGTTGGCTAGCCAGACTAGTTGGAACTGGCTAGCTCTTGGCTCAACAAGAGACTCTGCCTTAACAAATAGAGAATGATCAAAGAAAACACTCAAATGTATTTGGGCCTCCACACACATGTGCACAGACGCAGACACACACACACACACCCTGCACTCATGAACACATTTACACATGTACACCCACCACATACACATGCAAAAACTTCTTTGTGGGCTAATATTAAAGAGAAATATTTAGCTGGGTGTAGTGGCTGGCACACACCTTTGATTCCAGCACTGGAGAGGCAGAAGCAGGGAGATCTCTGTGAAGTTGAGATCAGCCTGGTCTACATAGTAAACTCCAGGACAATCAGTGCTACACAGTGAGATCTTGTCTAAAAAAAAAAAGAAAAAAGAAAAAGATAGAATATGTAATTAGTCCAAGAATTTGGAGAGTAGTGCCTGATTTACAGCTAGCATTTAATATCTGTTATTCCCTATCTTAGGAACAAAAACCCAAAGTAGAAAATGTTTTAAGTGCTGTCCTTTAAACTCAAGTACAATGTCACTAGGACAGATATCCTAAAGAGCCAAAAAATTCCACATTTCCTTGTTGGAAGTTCCTCCAAACAGAAAGAGAACCCAGGATTAGTGTGGTTCTAACATTATTGAGAGCAGGAACATAGCTCATGGGTAAAGAGCCAGGAATCGTGCTCAGTGAAGCCCTGAATTTGATACTCAGAACTATAAAGAAAAATAGTCATCATTTCTGTCTCAACTAAAAACAAGAACATAATGCCTCTCCAAAATGTGTAAAAAAGCAAAAATATATGTACATTCATGACTTGACAAAACTGCATTTTTTAATACTAACTTTAAAAAAATAAGGTACTATATCTTTCTAAAAAGATTCTAGACTCTTCAGGTTTCAGGTGGATTATGTAAAAGTTGCCTTGAAAAACACCCTCCCAAAGCAAACCCCTTCCTGTTTTTCAAGTGTGTATGCTTACTTTCACATCTGCTTCAAAAGATAAAAGCAACAATGGGGACACCAACCCCATAACTGTGTCCTGCATACCCGGAAATGAAGCTACGAAGCCAGACGTGCTGTGAAATGGGTCTTCAGAGTACTTAGGCACAGGCTCATATTGCATGAAAGCTTAAAAATTTTACAGTATGAGTTTGAATCAAATCCAAAGTCCAACACTAGACAAAACTGAATGTTTTTTATATAACTGTATTACATATTTACATAGAGTAGTTATATAGACATACAGATATCCAATTTCAGTAGTAAAAGGTATGGGTAAGATGTAAAAATGAGATGGCTCAGTGGGCAAAGGTGCTATACAAACCTAGCAACTTGAGTTCAATCCCCAGAACCCATATAAAGATGGAAAGAGAACTCATGCCACAAAGTTTGCCTCTGGCCTCCACACATGCAAATACACACATGTGCACGCATACATATACACACACAAAGCTACAATAATAATAAATTAACCAAAAATGTTTAAAAGAGACTAGAGTGATGGCAAACACCTGCAATACAAGCATTCTGACAGATAGATGGAGGCAGGAGGGTCAGGAGTTCAAAGTCACCCTCTACTACATAGCAAATTTCAAAGCCAGTCTGGGAGTACATGAGACTGTCAGAAAGAAAGGTAGGGAAGTAGGATGAGGGGGAGAGGAAGGGGGAAGTAAGAGGAGGGAGGGAAGGAAGGAAAGCCAGCTACTAAAAAAACAGACATTATTTTCCTTCATATCCACAAGGTCAGACTTTATCGAAGGTAAAAGAGAAGTAACATTTACTTACTATCTGTGTGAAAGGTACACACCGTGGATGTGTCCCCTGAAATATGGATGCTATCCTCATTTTACACAAAAAATACAGGCATAGGACAGTACTTTCACACGATAACAGTTATTAAGAACTCATCAGCTTGGACAGGAGAAGGCTTACATCCAAATCTCCCATCTCCCACTTGCTCATGGACATGTTGAGCAAGAAAAAAGTTCCCAGTAATGACTTCCCTCTCTAAGCCAATTTTCAATTGTGTAATTTTGGACAAGTTACTGAACTTTTAACTTGCTACCTAAAATGTGAAGTGGGATTAATAACACTCCACTGACCTGCCGTGAGGCTTTGAAAATCATCATGATGGCCATGCATCTGGTGCAGACATGTTTCTAAATTCTCCACACAGGGCTAAGAATGTGGCTCTCAGTGGAGTGCTTGCCTGCCATGTGCCAGCACCTCAAAAAAAAAAAAAAAAGGAATAGTCCTATACTTAACTTCCTATATTTAACTCATTTACTCATCATAACAACATTAAAGGTATAGGATAACCTTACATTACAGAATGAATAAAATGTTAGACATGAATTAGCTTTCTCATGGCCACTACTTAAAGAGTGACACAACTAAAATTTAAAACAAAGCATTCCATCCCAAAGCCCATACTCTTTAACATCTACCTTATATCTACACAGTACACAGCACAGAGCCTGGACCATAGTAAGTAATCGATGAACACTGGCATTATTATCTTTCCTGGCACACTAAACAGGCCCCCAATCATATCCCCAGTTGGGGACATGTTGAACAGAGAAGAGCCAGAATGTTACTACAGGTTAACTCTGCTTTTTCCAGAAGTATGTGCCTTTCCATGACAGAGATACTCCCACAGTTCCGTCTATGTGCCCTATGAGTCCTAACACCAGATCATTAAGCTCCTTTAGGGCAGGATAGTATCTTCTACGTCCTTTTATGATCACACATACTTACAGGATCCTGCTCATAATAAACAATCAATATGTAGTAAATAAGTAAGTATTCCAGTCCTCTTCTCAAAATCCTTCCAAGAAGCCCAGTCTCATGATAACACACAAAGACATTAACACAAAGCACTGAAAGGCTTACTCTTTCTCTTCCCATCTATGACAAATCTGAACTCAACTCCTACTCCATATCATTCTGACTCACCATGCTCACTAAACTTAATGTCTCTCAAACACGCCAAACATGGGCAGGTGAGATGGCTCCACCCAATAACCTGCGTCTGATCACGGGAACCCAAGGTAGAAAGAGAGAACCTGACCTCTACACACATACCACAGCATTTGCTAGTGTTTATATACACATATACACATATGAACACACTAATAAATAAACCACACCACACATGCTTAATCCTTGTACATGTTGTTCATATTGCCTACCATGCTGGTCCTCCAGATACCTGCACAGACCACTGCTTAATTCATTCAGAATTCTGCTCAAATGTCACCTTGTCAGAAAGGCTTTCTCTGACCACTATGATCATAAACATTAACCCACCAACCTCAGCCTTTGTTCTCTTACTCTGTTTTCCCCATTCCTCAGTAAAACCCAATGCCTTATTTCTCACCCCTGACTTAACATATTTATCTGTACTTTTTCACTAAACTGTAACCTATAAGCAAGATACAGTCGTAGTGCACTCCTATAATCCTAGTACTCCACTCGGGCTGATGAGGCAGGCGGATCAGAGGTCAAGACCAGCCTGGGCTACACAGCCAGACCCTGTCTCAAAACAAACCATCAAGGACTGGGGATGTACTTCAAAGGTAGAGTGCTTGCCTAGCATGCACAAGATGCTATAGGCTTGATCTTCAGCAACACACACACACACACACACACACACACACGCAAAAATAAATAAATAAATACATACATACATACATACATACACAAAATAAAATAAAATTCCTAGGGGCTGGAGAGATAGCTCAGTGGTTAAGGGCACTAAGTTTAGTCCCCAGTACCCTTGTTAGAATAGCTCACAACCACCTTAAATCCACCTCCAGGGAAAGACACCCTCTTGCTACATCTTAAGAACATTAGGCCCATGTGTTAGGAACCCCAGTGGTTATGTTCCATTCCAAACAAAATATAATCATATAGGCCTAATTTTAGGAACAAATCAGGGGTGGGGTGGAGGGATACAAGAAATCAGAGTTAACACAAATAGGGAAACCTTGTGTACTAGAATAACAAAGGGAGCTCATTATTTTTCTTTCCTTTCCTAATTTAAATCTTCCAGATTCGTTTTCAAGAGCTAACAACATGTGTAACCCCCAAGGATCCATGGATGTCTAAAGCCAATGGGAAAGGGTAATTGGGAACAGGATATTTACAATGTCAGAGTTTCTCCACAAATACTGAAAATGTACATCTCTACACAGAACTCTGTTGGTTACCACTTTAACTAGGTGGCCAAAATTAGTAACACTAATTGTGGAACAGCCTGACATTATGAACTTCCTGATGTGATTCAAAAGGAAGAACATAACATCATGCAGAAATCTTGCCAGAAATGTTTAACCTATGTCTAATCAAACCTGCAGAGATAAATTTCCAGTTTAGAGGAAACAAAGCAAACAGAAGAACAAATTAAACAAAACCCTAAGGGAACAATCAGGCAAATTCAGAATAGAACATTCCACAATCAGCTGGCACCAGGACTTATCAAAGTTAATGACAAGTAGGGGAAAGTACTGTTCTAGCTTAAAGGAAATGAAGATATGATCAAATATTTACATTCAAAAACCTAAGGA
Source organism: Cricetomys ansorgei (assembly GCA_026225945.1). NCBI lineage: Eukaryota > Metazoa > Chordata > Mammalia > Rodentia > Nesomyidae > Cricetomys > Cricetomys ansorgei. Next base: position 57,211 of record JAMJFZ010001451.1, read on the forward strand.
GGGCTGCTGAGACAGCTCACTGGGTAAAAGCACTTGCTCGCAAGTCTGGCAACCTGAGTTCAATCCCTGGAAACTACATAGAGGTGGGAAAAGGAGAGAACTGACTCCACAAAGTTGTCTTCTGGCCTCTATAAAGCACCCACACATACATATCATACAGAGACACATCAATAATAAACAAATAAAAACTGTAAATATAATTGGAGAAATCTAATTTGGGTCGGGTATTGACTGGTATTATGGAATACTGTTACTGCCTTAGGAACATAACCACGTGTTCTGCTTATGTGGGATAATAGCTTTATCCTTCAGTAATGCATACCAAAATGTTTTGGGAATGTAATGTGCTATGACTTCACCTTACTTTCTAAGAATATGTCATACAAAAGGACAGATGAAGGGAAAAAGAAAGGGAGGGAAGAAGGGAGGGAGGAAACATGAGCCTTAGAGACAGAATTACAACACAGGTTTTAGATCTTAATTATCCTGACATTTGCAGCATAGTACGCAGCACCCCAGGTTATAAATCTAGCTAACGCACTAAATATAGCTGCATGGAGGGCGGGGGCGGGGGTAGGGGTGGGGGGGAGCATGCAGGAAGGGCAATAGTAATAATCCTTTGCTTTCTAGAAGCTGGCAGTCTTACTGTGAGTACCAGTTTCCTACGACATATCTGGCAACAAATATGCAAATGCTGTTAAGAGTTCAAAAGAACACCAGTAAACCTTCAGAGAAGAAAACATCTTTGGAATCATTTCCTTGCCCTAAGTACAGCTCCTTTAACTTTATCTACTTGGTAATGACTGACTTTTCTCTACCTAACAAAATTATCGGAGACTATGGAAACATAAAATGCATGTTTTGCCTCTAAGGAACACAGGGTATGCTTTTAAAAATAAAATACGGCTTCCATTTCCACTGAAAAAGCTACTAATAGACTATGTGGATGTTCTCGCCTCCCAGAGCAATTGTGTTATTTCAAGTGTTGAGGATGCCAAGAAAGCTGGAGGATATAAAAATAACCTAACAAAGAGCTCATTCCAGTACCAGATGGAAAGAAATTACTCTAAAGACACATGTGTGGGAAGGCATATATACAATATCATATGACACCATGCAAAAAAAAAGGTTTATGCAATTACATAATGCTATCAGGACTGGCAGGATTCTGCAGGTAGTAAGCTAGCAACAGTGTCAATTCTCTGAATCGTTTTTTTAAAAAGAGAGAATGGGCAAGAAACAGCAAGTGGGTGGTGGAAAGAATGGGAAAACCGAAGGAGAGAGCCTTTACTGTAAGACTGCCTTCATGTGTCCCTTTTGCATGCTGAAATGGTTGCCAGGTAAAATTGAGGGCTTAAATCCTTGGAGCCCTTGACAGTTCTGCCTGTGTGTCCATATGGCCAACAACTAAGGGGGGTGGGGGGTGAGGATCAACATCATGTACCCACAGCACTTCCAAGGTGAAACACCTTTCACTTGATACATGTAGCACTTCAATCTGGCAAATTAAAACACAGACTTGCAGAGAAACCCTGTCTGGAAAAACCAAAAACTAAAAATAAAACACACACTTGGCACATAAGTTAAAATAGCATTTCTTTATAAAATAATATACTCAAAATCACCCTTAAGATTTCATTGTGAGCACCAGTTTCATACGGCATATTTGGTAAATAAGCAAATTCTGCAAGGCTGGGGAGATAGCTCCCTGGGTAAATTCTGGGTAATTCTGCCAAGATCCATGTGACCACGCCTAAGTTCCACTTCACATAGCTAAAAAACAATTCTAACCTTCATAAACAAAGACTGCACTGGGAAGCAAGAATGACTGGAAAGAGCCTAGATTAACTGAAAGGAAGTGACTCGAAGAATCCATAGCTGTGGAAGGTAAAAGAGTAAGAATTCGACTAGCAATCCAAGTTTAATAGGTGTGGATTTACCTTGGAGATAACGGAGAGACAACTGAAGAAACATAACTGATTTCCATAAACAGTAGTAGAATAAAAGAACAGAAGAATGAGGGGCTGGAGAGACGGCTTGGCAGTTAAAAGCACTGACTGCTCTTACAGCGGACTTTGGTTTGGTTCCCAGCACCCGCACAGCAGCCCACAAACACGGTACTCCAGTTCCAGGGAATCTGACGCCCTCTTCTGGCCCCAGTGGCTACCAGGCATACATGGGGTGCACGTACTGACGCTCATACACATAAAATAAAAATACAAAATTTTAAAATAATAAAGTAAATATGGTGCTGGAATTTCTATAATGAAAGGAAATTAAAGGCAACAATCTGATTGTAAAGAGAAAAGGAGTGTTTGCACATCACGCTCCCAATTTCTCTATTCAGGCTGCATATTTACTCCTAATCGCTTCGGGGGACATTGATGATGATTAAAAAGTAAGAGACATTAAAGTCCTCTCAAGCCATCCCTAGCATTATACTAGTCACAGAGTATTTTTCTTATTCTTAAACGACTACCTTTTTTTTTTCTGAACACTTCAAGGTGAAATCTTACTTAAATAAAAATAATTCAGAAGAATAAGCGTAAACACACCTTAATCATAATCCGGTTCTCCCACTACACTTTCCTGAAACTGGTATTTGAAGCATCAGTAAGACTGTTCTAAATGAGACCATCACTGGTGCTCTCCTTTCTGGTATCTCCGAAGTCTGAACAGTACGTCCACTGCTCTAGTTTCCCCTTTATCCTTCTCACTGTGCATTCATTAAACAGCAGCAGAGGAAACCAAACTACGAATCTAACTCAGTGTGCTTACCTGAGTATTTGTTATACTGCATTTTACCAAACACGCCATGAACCAGCTCATAAAGAGAACACATAGCAAAGACACAGTGCAGAAGCCACAGTGCAAGTGACACGTCAAGAAATTTAACTGACAACAAAAAGTAACACGTATACATCGGCATTCCTTCGAGCTGAAAGCTATAGCAACTGCAGCAAAGCAATTACCTTCTAGAAATTCCGGATTATTTTTAAATAATGCCTGTAATTGATCAATACAGGGGAATCCTTGTAAAAAATTTCATCTTTGCAGATTTCATTCAGAGAAAAAAAAGCAAAAATGTTTTTTAAAGAAAAAAGTAGTTGAAATAATTATCACTTAGCTCACAAACAAAATAAGGTGACTGGTGTTGTGACCAAGCAATTGGAGGAAAAACAAGTGCTTTACAGGTAGTGATGAATCCACATCTGAATATGCCTTTGACTAATCACAGACCCAGTAAGACTCTTGGAAAAATACGCTGGCAGCATTACCAGTGAGCACCAGCCTGCTTCTTAGATAACAAGGGAACCAACTGTGGTCCAAACATATGCTACTTTTGATTTCAGAACCAAACTCGGGCCCTGATGGCCACTGATACTTTAAAGTCATGAAATCAGATCATGACCGCCAATTGTGTATCTTCAAAAGGGAATGAGAAAACTCTACCCACCTACCAAAATTTATAAGCAGCATATTTTAGAACACAATCTGATGACAAGCAGAAAATTCAAAAATCTCGTGGCTTTTAGACAGTGTTCTGAGCAATTCAACTCTGAAGTTGTCTTATGAACAGGACGAAGGAAAGCAAATAGCATCTTAAGGGCACTGCCTCTTAAAGTATGAATTCATCTGAAATAAAGACCATAAACTCTAGGGCTAGAGACATGGCTCAGTAGTTAAGAGCACTTGTTGCTCTTACAAAGGACATGAGTTCAAGTCCCAGTATCCACATGATATCTAACAACCATCTGCAATTCTAGTTCTAGGGGATCTAATGCCCCTCTTCTGACCTCCCAAAGGCAGCGGGCATATACAGGGTACACAGATATACGCACAGACAAAATATTCACAGACATAAAACAAAATTTTTAGGCCATAAACAAATATTAATAAATATTAATAAACAAAACAAATAAAAATAAACAAATAAAACAAAATTTAAAGGCCATAAACCCCTAGGTATAGTGGACTTTGCCTATAATCCTAGTTTTTCAGAAGGCTGAAGTCAAGAGATCAGTTTTCAAGACCACTATGGGCAACATACTGAGAATGAACTATGCAATCATATCCTGTTTCAAACAGACCGCCATAACACTAACCAACCATGAACTAAAACAAGATGATAGAAAATTAGATATGTAATTTTCAAATTTGTTAAATTTTCAAATTTGTATGTGCCAGGTATGATGGCACACACATTCCCAAAATCCCAGCATCTGAAAGCTGAGGCAAAGGTATCTTGAATTTGAGGCTAGACTGAACTACATAGCAGTAGTTAAGAGCTCTGCTGTTAAGAGCTCTGGCTGCTCTTGAAGAGGACCTGGGTTCAAATCTCAGCACCGACATGGTAGCTCACCACTATATGTAACTCCAGTTCCAGGGGATCTGATGCCCTCTCCTAGCTTCCACAAGCAACAGGCATGTACTTGATCCATAAACATCCATGGAGCCAAAATAGCCACACACATAAACAAAATTTTAAAAAATAAAAATAGGGGTTAGAAATCGAGCTCACTAGAAGAGAGCTTGCCTAGCATTCACAAGGTACTGGGTTTGGTCCTCAGCTCTGAAAAAAATAAAATAAAATTTAAAAAAGTCCAATGAAAAATATAAACTCAAGCTGAACACAAGAACACGTTCATTTGGTATAAAGCACTGATATAATGCTGAGAGAATTTTGGTGAAGTCTAAAGACTTAAAATATTTATTTCTAAGCCTGAACTTAAGTATATAGTGAGGTGGGAAAAGTAGTTTCATTAGTAGAAAGATCAGGTTACTATGCTGAGCCTGGGGCCAACATTGGCTTTACTTTTTAAAATGGAAAAGATACACAGTACTTCTATCGCCAGGCATCTGAACAATAACTATCTTTATCTTAATCACAAACTTCTAGAAAGCATTCTGAATTAGCATTTTGATTCCAAGGCAATCTAATATTCAACTATTAAATCCTTTTTTTGTTTTTCTTTGCAATATTGAGGCATCAGGCCGAGGGCATCACTAAAGCTAGGCAAGCATTCTCTGGCTGTCGTTTATTAAGTGCTTACTGTGTGCCTAACATTCATTATAGACTCTACATAGTTTATACTGACACTTCAAGAAACTGAAAGTTCAGAGTTGGCAAAGAATTTATTGTCTTCAATGTATAAAAAAAGCAAAGCGGCCAGCCATGGTGTCACACACCTTTAATCCCATCACTCAGGAGGCAGAAGCAGACAATCTCTGAGCTGGAGGCCAGCCTGGTCTACAATAATGAGTTCCAGGACAGCCAGGGCAGAGAGACCTTGTCTCAAAAGGAGGGGGGGGGAGAGGAGGAGAGGAGAGGGGCGGAGAGGAGAGAAAGGAAAGTGAAGAGTAGTCCGAACTTCTTCAAAAAGGAGCAAAATTAAGATGAGAATTATCTAAAGGCTCTGTATACCCTGCTTCAGGACTAAAAACAGGGAAAACGATAATGGGCAACTGCATCGAGCACAGTAGATTCCCAAGAGTGTGTAAATCCACTATAATAACACTCGAAACACAAGGCATAACCATTTCTTCAATTTCCCCTAAAAACAGAAAAGGAACAAAATAGCAGCTGTGAAATCACCCAGACTACTAAAATTTAAAAAAAAAAAAAAAAAAAATTCAGCATCTCTGAAAAAAGAAAAGCAAGAAATATATCCTAATCAGCAACACATGCCAAAATACACACACACACACACACACACACACACACACACACACACACACGAAGGAAAGAGGGAGGGAGGGAGGGAGGGAGGGAGGGAAGGAAGGAAGGAAGGAAGGAGGGAAGGAGGGAAGGAGGGAAGGGAGGAAGGAAGGAAACCAAAGTCTCCACAGACTCGTCATTTATGGTTGTGTACAGTTCGAGGAACAACAGGATGACAATCGCTGTCGTGTGGCCCCAAACCAGCGATTTGTTTCGAGTAAGATCACTTTCTGCAGAGAACGCCAACCCCGGGGGAGGACTATTTGGGCAGAAGCTCCCTCCAGGAGGACCTGCCTGGTGATGAAATCAGAGGGTGAGCCCAGCTCCAGAATCTCCACAGGTACAGGCAGCCCAGCAAGCCAGGGAAAGATTTCCAAGCCGACAGATGCGCGAACTGAAAAAGGAGGTCAGGGAGCTGAGAGAATAGCTTTAACCCTTGGCTCGCTGGGACCCCTGAAGGTTATGGAGCAACAAGGTACTGGATCCAGAGGGTTCTGAGATTTGATATTTTTTTCTTTTCTTTTTTTTTTTTTTTTTTTTTTAAGATGCAGGGTCTATGGCGGGAAGGCCTGGGAGTCGCGCGAGGCTCCCGACACCCTCGGATTCCTCCTGACTTCTGCCCAGCGTCCCCGTCACCAGGGACGCGCTCCGCTCCGCCGCGGCACCTTGGCTGCGAGGCACCGCTGCCCACCTGGTTTCCTGCCAGGGCTCCCGCCCACCGCACGGTGACTGACAGGCCGGCGCGGACCGAGGACCCTGCACGGGCAGACACCCCACCACTAACTTTGAAACGCGGCCCGGTGCGGACCCCCGCGCTCTCCTCAGCGCCGCCCCCCCAACCCCGGCTCCTCAGGCCGCGTCCCGCCTCCAGCCCCCGGCTCCCCGCGTGAGCCCGCGCCCCGGCTCCCGGGCCTGCAGGGGGCTGGAGACAAAGGCTGCGCCGGCTGCGCGGCCGCCCGGACCGTCCCCTCGGGGCCAGCGCCGCGCCCCCCACCGGCTCGCGCGCGGCCGCCTCGCCTCACCCGTGGCTCCCGGTCCCGGCTCCCGCGCCGGCCACGGCTTCGGCCCGACGAACAATGGCAGGAGGCGGCGCGGGCGTCCGAGGCTCCGGCCCTCTGCGGCTCGCGGGCTGGCGGGCTGCAGGCTGGCTGACTAAACCCTCCGCCGGCGGAGGGAGCGAGCGAGCGAGAGAGAGAGAGAGAGAGAGAGAGAGAGAGAGAGAGAGGGAGAGGGAGAGGGAGAGAGCGAGCAAGCAGCCCCGGCGCGCGCCCTCCCGCCTTTCCTCCGCGAGACGAGGCCGGCGCGGCCCGCGGCCCGCCCGCGCCCCTCCCCCCGGCTCGCCACAACATTGTAGTAAATTCCTATTGGGCCGTGCGGGAGGGAAGGAGGGGGCCGGGCCCGCGGCCCGCCAGCGCATTGGCTGAGGCCCTGCTCGGGCTCCCCGCGTCTTACCTCCCCCCTCCCCTAGAGCGGTAAGGAGAGGGGAGGGGAAGGGAAACGGGGAGGGGGGGAGAACAAGGGGCTGGCTGCAGTGCGCACGCGCGAGTCGAACCCGGTCTGGAGCTTGAGACCCCCGGGTTCTGGGCTCCAGCAGCTCACGTGTGGAGAATGGGGCAGCTAGCTCCCAGAACGAAGGTGAGACCTTTCCTCCCCATAGAGGGCCCAGGAAGAAGCGGCGATCTGGGGGCCTCTGGGAAAGTGGACTGCACATAGATGCTGCGGACCCCACACACACACCCCTCCCCGTGCTTTTAGTAACCTCAGGTAAGTCACTCTATTCTCAGAACCTCAGTTTACCCATCTACTGCTTGACCGTCTCTAAGCTCCATTCCAACCCTGACATTCGATAAGACCTTACCTCTCCTGGCAGCGATGTAAGATCTGAAATGGAAACTTAAGTCTTGAGACGTTGCCAAGATTTCACCTGTCTTCCTCTTCATTTGGAATTCTCCTAGTTCTGCCTGGCGTCCACGAAATTATTTTAAAAGCTCTAGCTTCCACAGTCTGGTCTCCAGATGAATTTAGGGTTGCTCTGGGGAGTGCACACGAGTATATTTCTCTCTAGAAGTTTCAGAGGCCGCTTGACCCTTCTACTTCCTGCCAAGCTGATATCTGAACAGGCTGCCTCCCCACAGAGCAGAAAGCAGGTTCTGTTGTAAGCAAAGACTTAGAAGATAAGACGGTTCTGCTATTTCATTTTAGAGATGAGGAAACCAAAGCAGAGAGGCTTAGTCCTGCCAGGATCAGAAACCAAGCAATGTGACATCAGAGCCTGCACATGCCAGCTAGACAGACTGCCTACTGGTGTAGAACCAAAGCCGGTTCATAATCGCAGCTCAGCCTCTGGAATCAGACTTCTCCGGTTCAGTGCTCAGTCTCAGCCCTCCCTGACCATTTGACCTTCTTTGTGCCTGGCTTCTGAACCCACACGAATAGAATAAGGCCTGGGAGTGGTGGCACATGCCTAGAACCCTAGCACTTGGGAAGTGACTGCAGGAGGAACACGAATCCAAAGCCAGCCTCCACTACATAGTAAGTTTGAGGCCAGCTTGGGCTGAGACCTGACTCAGAAAAGAGGAGTGAAGACAACAGTCCCACTTCATAGAGCTACTGTATCGGTTAATTAATGAATCAATTAACTGAGTAAGATTTGTACAGGGTTTAGAACATGCCTAGGGCATGTAAGATCTCAGTTACGTGTTGATATTACTATTACTTAGAGACTAAAATATCGACTAAGGAGTACACGGCAGGCAGATAAACACTCAACTGTTGTCATGTGTGAGCACATATGTAATATCAGAAAAGTCATGAAACCCTTTGAGGACAACCTGACTTCCTACAACAGCCCATCCACACAGCCATGCCTGCTTTAATCGCAGCACTTTGCAGAGCCTGCCTGCCTGCCTCCTGTTTAGCAATGACTGGCTGAATCTCTCAAACTGTTGCAGTCTGGATCCAGGAGACTGCAAGCTGGGGACGACAGGGACGTTGTCCTTGTTTATCACTCAGAATAATGCTGACATATTAAATATGTACTGAACCAGTGAGTGAACTGTCCTTGTTTTATTAACAAGGGACTCAAACTGTTCAAGTGATCTGAACCAAAGAGCACCAGTTCTTAAATACCCTGGTTTCCTGACTTGGGCCTTCAGGTTCAGCTGTGCTTTGGGTTGGGTGGTTCCATTGCTGCCACTTCTGGGCTGGCCTCATAGGCTTCCTCTACCTCTCAGACAGGGAAATCTGGTACCACAAAGGATGGACACTGAAAATCCATCACGAGACTGATCATTTTCTCTGCTACCATGCCACCCAAGAAATTTAGACTTGAGAAGCTAAATGAATGCTCTGTATGCTAGCCGACGGCACATTGTATTTAAGGATGCTTATAGTATTTGCAGCATTTAGTTAGTAACCATCACCCCAAAAAGCAGAATATGTCTTAGGCTAGCAGAAAGCATCAGAAACAGCAGGTGTAAATCACTCCTAGATTCAGAGTGCTGTGCAACCGCACCTCAGAACCCATTGGTCTAAGTTTTAAAATCTCAATGCCATGAATACCAATGCTGATTTCTTATTCTTAGCCAGAGATGACAACATCAGGACAGTCCTATCTCTACATGAAAGATTTTCTGTTATGTATCTTATCTCCGAGTATGGCTAAGCTCAACCAATTATGAGGATTAGGGATATAAATAATGCCCACTCAGAAGACAAAGAAACTATCCTTACTCCCAGGCCATCTGCTGAACCCGACAGCCAGTCCCAGCTCAGCATGCAGAAGCTCCCACTGGGAACCAAGGGTAAAGGTCCTAAGCACTGTCTTTGAGGCTAATTTTCTAGGCAGAAACACTTTTGGCTCCATGCTCACATCTGCTCCAAGGCCCAGGACAGGGTCCCTCAGGACCATCTCTACCCCATTTGCCAGCTGAGCCCCATCACTACCTCCCCACTCCTTTCTAGGGAATATAGACCCTGCTAGCTGTCTGTTAGCCCCTGCCTCCTGTTTAGCAATGACTGGCTGAATCTCTCAAACTGTTGCAGTCTGGATCCAGGAGACTGCAAGCTGGGGACGACAGGGACGTTGTCCTTGTTTATCACTCAGAATAATGCTGACATATTAAATATGTACTGAACCAGTGAGTGAACTGTCCTTGTTTTATTAACAAGGGACTCAAACTGTTCAAGTGATCTGAACCAAAGAGCACCAGTTCTTAAATACCCTGGAGCAGTCAAGAGTTCTAAGATTAAAAAAAAAAAAAAGAAAAAAAACAGCATGAAAGGGTCTTAATCCTTCCCATAGCAAACTGAGCTCCAGCAAACACAAACACCAGCTGCAGGAAAGCAGGTGAAATGAGATAGTAAAATGAGGTGATGTCCAGTGGGGAGTCAGGGAGGGGAGACGGGGCTACCAGTGACCTGGAAGAGATGAGATTGGAAGAAAAAGAGAGGGGGGACAGTTGGAGTCTGACCCATGCTCAAATCTGGGACAGGGGCAGATTAGGGACACAGCTGGCCTGAAGCCCCGGTGGTAGGGCTCACGGAGAACGTTCATCTGTTGTGGCGGGCACTAAGAGATGAAGAGGCTCTGAAAAGCTGGGCACATCAGCAAAATGCTCTGAATGGTCATTACAGAATAAAAGCCAGCCCTGGCACCGAAGGCACAGAAAGAGCAGACAAGCCTCCCATACTCTCCCTGCCATTACACCATTTATTTATTATTTCATTTGAAACTAGGGATTCGCATATGCTAGGCAACCACCCTGCCACTGACATAGGGTCTCATTCTATAGCCCAGGTTGGCCTGTAATTGGAAGCAATCTCTCCTGCCTCAGCCTCCTGAGTAGCTAGAAGTACAAGCCTGGCTATTTTAAGCCCTTTAAACACAAATGGTAAATCAAGCAAACTATACTGGAATGGAAATTACTATTAATACAAAGAGAATGTCTTTCTATGGGAATATTTTTATTTAGGAGTACTTGAACTTTAGAAAATACAATTAAGAATAAGTGTAGTTAAAGAAAAATATAAATCACTGTAAAGTCATCAATCGGGAATGTAACTACCACAGAGTTCTGATGTAAGACTTTTCCTTTGAATCCCTTTTCACACATGGGTCTACACGCGCGCGCGCACACACACACACAGAGAACATTGATTTTATGACTGACTGAAATCCTCAAGATGAACTGGGTGCTGCAACAACTGCCCTCTTGGGTTTAGGTTTTGTTCCTTCACAAAATCCACATCTGAGTCTGTAGGACACGATTTCTAGGTACCTCACCTGCCCAGTCCCAGTAGTTTCGTCTCTTAGCCTTGGCACTCCAGTTATATTTTCTCTTGAGCTTGGCAGGGTAGCCACATTTGCCACAGGTCGACTTTGGAAGGTGGCAGGCTTTAGAGCCACAGCGACGGCACACCACGCGCGGCTTATTGCGACTCCTTCCGAAGGATGACGTTCCTTTTATCATCTTGCCTCTCGGTGTGATTTTATAATCACAGATTCTGAAAGCACTGCTTCACAAAGATACGTGGTACAAAACGGCAAACGTATGTTTAGGGCCATTTCAGAAATTCTGCCTAATCTCAAGCCAAATTCATTGAAGGCTTTCTTGTTTTGGTTTGTTTTTTTTAATGAAACTCAAGTCAGAAAGGCAAACAGCAATGTGCACGCCAGCGTGTGTGATCAGTGTACACGCGGAGGCCCAAAGTTAACATTCACGTCTTCCCTGATTGCTCCCCACCTTATATATGTGGCAGAGTCTCTACTGAACCCAGAGCTCATCAATCCAACTAGTCTTGTTAGCCAGCTTGCTCCAGGGATCCCTGCTTCTGCCTCCCAAGTGCTGGGATCCTGTGTGGCCACCAAGTCTGCTTGGCGTTATGTGTGTTCTGGGGATCTGAACCCCATTCCTCACCCTCACAAGCACTTTATCTACTGAGCCATCTCCCCATCCCTTAAGTAGCAATTAAAAAATAAATCAAACCTTATAACATAATACAATCCAAACAAATACTGATGTGGAGTGGTGTGGGGGGCCACTCTGGCCTCAAACTTGCAGGGATCCTCTAGCCTCTGCCTCCCGAATGCTGGGATTACAAGCGTGTGCCACCACACCCTCAGCTGGATGTACTGATTTGATCTTGACATGTTAAAGAATGAAGTGGGAAAATAGTAAAAGCCTTTGTTTTCTATAACCGAACCAGAATGTTTCTGTAAGAACAGAAAACTTGATATGGAGAGTTCAAAACACTGCAGTTTATTGCACATCGAAGTCTCACGTCTGAGCACAGGTGTCTCAGGAAGCGTCCACTGACATCGTCTGGGCAAGGCGAACCCGTTGGATATTCACAGCCAAGGCTAAGGCGAAGCCCCACAGTGCAACACAGGCAAGTAATGCCAAAAACACTCCAAAATTCTACCACTGCCAGATTGTTCATGGCACCTATTTAATTACACAATCATATATGGGGTTGTAATCCACCGTTTAAGGAAGTTGTTAAAGGGAAAGGAGGCAACAAGATGGCTCAGCAGACAAAGGAGCTGGCCACCAGGTCTAATGGCCTGAGTTTGATCCCCAGAACCCACATGGTGGAAGTCAACAACTCCCACGAGTTGTCCTCTGCCCTCCACGCTGCACCATGGCACACGTACACCCACACACATAAATAAAGAAATGTAATTTGGGGGGGTGGGGGATATCGAGACAGGGTTTCTCTGTTGTAACTCTGGCTGTCCTGGAACTCACTCTGTAGACCAGGCTGACCTCAGACTCACAGAGATCTACCTGCCTCTGCCTCACGAGTTCTGGGATTAAAAACATGTGCCACCACTGCCCAGCTAAGAAATATAATTTTTAAAAGCTGTGCTCTAGGTTTACCTAATGCTCACCTGATTGGGCCTTTGGAGACCCATCAAGCCCAAGCTGCTAACATTTTAGCAGACTGAGAAATGGACTCAGGGACTGCAAGACACTTGCCCAGGATCACACAGCACAATGACACCAGAGCCTAAGCTTGAACCCACGTTTTCCAACCTTACTACAGGACTCTGCTTATAGCTTTTTTTTTTTCAAGTCCAACTATATTTACTCTTCAAAACTGGAGGCCAAATTAAATTCTACAGCCAGCCAGGCATGGTGACATCTGCGTGTAGTCCTGCCACGGGGCGAGTGAGGCAGGAAGATAATGAGTCTGAGGCTGGCTGAGCTAGAGAGGGAGAACAGTCTCAAAACATATACGTAAAAGAAACCAGAAAACCTAGGGATAGCTGAGCTGAACGAGACCTTTAAAATGACTTACTTTTAAGCAAGAATTGAAGGTACAGGTCTGTAATCATAGCTACTCAGGGGGCTAAGGCATGAGGATCAAAATTTCAAGATCTACCTGGGCTACAAAGTAAGTTCAAGACCAGCCTGGGCAACTTCATGAAACCCTATCTCACAACATAAAAACAGTGCTCAGTGATAACATGCTTATACAGATCCAGTACTGAAAATAATGCTTCCAATATTTTATTATTGAAAAATAGTAGCAGGGCTGGAGAGATGGCTCAGCAGTTAAGAGCCCTAGCTGCTCTTCCAAAGGTCCTTAGTTCAATTCCCAGCAACCACATGGTGGCTCACAACCATCTATAATAGGGTCTGGTGCCCTCTTCTGGCATGCAAGTGTATGTACAGATAGAGCACTCATAAATAAAATAAAATAATATAAAGTAAATCTTTAAAAAAAGAAAGAAAAATAACAGAGAAACCCTGTCTCAGAAAAAAAAAGTAGCAATTGGGGTTGAGATGTAGCTTAGTGTCAGAGTGTTAGCCTAGCATGTACAAGGCCCCTAACACCACAAATGAACGTGCACACACACACATGCATACAAACACACACAAAAATAAATAAATGAATGAACTGAGCACAGAGCACACTGGCACATGCCTACAGAAGATTGTAAATTTGAGGCTACAAAGTGAGTTCAAGGCCAGCCAGTGCCATACAGACCTTGTCTCAACTCCTCCTTTGCCTTCCACCCAATCTAAAAATAAAAACAACTACATATATAAAGAATTGAGAATGTGTTAGGCACATGCTAAAGGTTTTGTATGCACTACTGCATGACATTTAGCCTAACAGTATGAAGTATCATTAGCATCAATTACACGTGAAGAAACTATAGCTTAGAATGTCAGGTGATTTGCCCAATGCCACACAATTCAAACCAATCCTGTCTGATGCCACCATCCTCGTATTGCTCTCAAGAAATCAGTTTTAAAATGACATAAATGGGAAATACCAACATCTGTGCAAGTCCCCAGGGAGAGGCTGCTGGGACTGCTTCTCACTGTAGCCCTGAGACATCTAAAAAAGGAACCAAGATCTGACCTCCCATGAACCTCCCAATCCTCTTCTCCTGAAGCCAGATGAGCCCAGTGACCCTGATCCAGCAAAGCCTCCAGCTCATTCAGGCTTAACCCATGACACCTTTCCCAAAAGCAGGGAACTCCCTTGTCCTAGGATGTATGCCAGGAACAGAGAGGGGCCCCGTGACACCTGCTCACACAAGCCCTTATAAAACTGATAAAGTTGGCTTGGCCCAGTCCTCAGCTAAGAGAAGAACAAGAACAAGAGGATAGAGGGAGTGGAGGGGATCGTTTGGAGATCCAGAACTGGCTCACTGCACTAAGAGCTTCCATGCTACGGGACAGGACACTCCCTGAGCCACCCACAGAACATTCCGCTAACTTCGGTTTCCAAGCTGCTTCATGGTGTGGCTGGAGTATGTTAGCGAGGCAGAAACAATCAGAGAGCCTACAAATGAGCTACAACCTTCAAGGTGTAGAAATTTGACTGTGTGACTCTGGGCAAGTCATTTCTGTAATACTGGCAATCACCACACCGGGATGACAGAACTCAAAATCTCCCGGCCTTACTTCAGAATTCTCTAGTCACTGCTTTTTTCCAAGTCTATCTTCATTCTCCAAAGCTAGAGAACAAGCTAAAGTCTACAGCCATAAAGTCTAGAAATATCTGAGCTGGAAGAACCTTAGAGACAAGGCTGGAGAGATGGCTCTTCAGATAAAGTTGTTTGAGTTGGATTCTCCAAACCTACATGGTAGAAGTTGAGAACTGACTCCCACAAAATGTCTTCTGACCTCCACAAGAGCAAGCACAAGTAATAAAGAAATATAGAAATGTAAAAAAAAAAAAAAAAAAAAAAAAATCTGCCAGGTAGTGGTGGCTCACGCCATTAATCTCAACACTTGGGAAGCAAAAGCACAAGGACTTCTCTGAGTTCGAGGCCAATGTGGTCTACGGAGTGAGTTCCAAGATATGCCAGAGCAACAACCAAAAGTAAAAATAAAAATAAATCCCCCCAAAAAACACTTAAAGATCATTTATTATTAAAATCAGTAAGGATGGGACTGATGGTATCGCTCAGTAGTGGAGAACTTGTCAGATTCACAGCCAGGCTCAATCCCCAGCACCAAACACCAAAAAGAGGGGGAAAGGCATAAAGCAGATGGCTAAACAATAGGATGGGTTTTCTTCACGTTACTGGAAGCTAGAATTCAAGATCAGGATGCCAGCCTGGTCTGGTTCTGGGGATTCTCTTCCTAGCTTGAAGATGGCCTCCTGTGGGCACAATGAGCTTTCTGCTGTCTGTTCTCCTGTCATGAGGGCCTCACCTTCATGATCTTCAACGCTACCTACCATCCCAGAGCTCCATCTGCAAACGCCTCCACCTAAGAATTCTGTGGAGACTCAAGCATTCAGTCTGTAACTTCCTCTGACCTCCAGCTCCCTCAGATGGCTTTGTTGGCCTCCAACTCTGATCCTCCTCCCTCGACCTCCCAAGTGCTAGCACTACAGATATATACTGTCACGCTTGTCCTAAGTAAGACTTTTACTTTTTTTATTTTTTTTAAAGATTTTTTAAGGGGCTGGAAAGATGTTTTAGCAGTTCAAAGCATTTGCCATTCTTGCTGATGGCCTGGGCTCAGTTCCCAACACATTGTAGCTTACAACCAACTGTAACTCGAGTTCCAGGAGACCCAACACCCCCTTCTAGACTCTTTTGGCACCCAGTATACACGTGGTGCACCAACATGCAGACAGTCAAAACACTCATCACATAAAGTAAAAATAATTTTTAAATATATTTATGTGTATGTATGCATGCTCGTATGAATTTATATATATCGAATGCATGTAGAAGCCTGCAGAGGCCAGAAGAAATTGTGAGCTCCCCTGGAACTGGAGATACAGGCAGTTTTTGGCCACTTGATATAGGTGCTAGGAGCTAAATCCTGGTCCTCTACAAGAACAGTAAGCCTCTCAACCACTGAACCATCTCTCCAACCCCAGGACTTTTGCTTTGGTATTCGGGTCGGGGGGGGCTGTCAGTTTTTTGAGACAAGGTTTCCATGTCTGGCCTGGAACTTGCTATGTAGATCAGAGTGGCTTCAAACTCAGCAGAGATCTACCTTCTTCTGGTTCCCAAGTGCTCGAATCAACCTACCTTGACTTTTTACTTAAATCTGTTATTGATCTCAGAGAAAGAACCCTCCAGTCAAGGCAAATGCCTCCCTGAAATAAGCACCCACACTGGGCCCCTCTTTTGTGTAGGTCTTGGGATGCCAGCAGGAGCAAGATGAGCCCCTGCAATTACAGTAACAGTCACTAGCATCGTCTACTGGGTGGGTAATGGCAGGAAGAGGTAAAAAGATTGTGGGGTTCTGAGGCAAGGAGACCTGGGTTCAAACCAAAGCTCCACCACCAACATGCCGTGTCACCTCCCCACCCTTCCTTATCTGTAAAGTGGGGGTGGCATGTGTCAACCTCAGAACCAGTGTTATATGCAATGTCACTACACATCAACAGCAGCCTCCGCAGGAAGGCAGGACCAGCTGCCATTTACAGATGAAGCAGAATCTCAGAGGACACGCCTCAATAACATATTCACAGTCTCTTGGTAAACTTCACACCTATCCTAAGGAGCAGGCCTAACGAACCACATTTTCTAATGTAGGAATTGAAATCGGAGAGGTAGTTTACCCAATGTCACACAGCAGGAAGGAACATAATTGCATGTTTGACTTGTCCAATCCCTGCCCATTATACTATCCTGTCTCTTTCTCAGTGAAGCCAAGCAAGCATCCGTATCCTGCTTGACAGATGAGAACGCAGAGGCCCAATAAGAAGCACTGTGGTGTCTAGGGTCATCCAGCAAGTCAACAGCTAATGAGGGACTTAACCTAGGCTCCTAATCCTCGTGAATTTTGGATTTTGTTGGTGTTAGTTTCCTCTCTCTCTCTCTCTCTCTCTCCCTCTCTCCCCTCTCATGGTTGTTGTTGTTGTTGTTTGAGACAGGTTTCAGGCTGGCCTCAAACTCACAGAGATCTACCTGCCTCTGCCTCCTCAGTGCTGGGATCAAAGGTTTGCACCGCT
Organism: Cricetomys ansorgei; assembly: GCA_026225945.1. Classification (NCBI taxonomy): domain Eukaryota; kingdom Metazoa; phylum Chordata; class Mammalia; order Rodentia; family Nesomyidae; genus Cricetomys; species Cricetomys ansorgei. The sequence continues at coordinate 74,372 of JAMJFZ010001451.1, forward strand.
ACCTCCCAGCTTAGATTTATTTTATTATGTTTGTGTGTGTGTACCAGTGTGACATGTGTGTGTGTGTGTGTACCTGTGTGACATGAATGTGTGTGTACCTGTGTGACATGTATGTGTGTACCTGTGTGACATGTATGTGTGTACCTGTGTGTGTGTGTGTGTGTGTACCTGTGTGACATGTATGTGTGTACCTGTATGACGTGCGTGTGTGTGTACCTGTGTGACATGTATGTGTGTACCTGTGTGTGTGTGTGTGTGTACCTGTGTGACATGTATGTGTGTGTACCTGTGTGACGTGTGTGTGTGTGTGTGTGTGTGTGTGTGTCTGTGTCTTCAGAGGCCAGAACAAGATGCCAGATTCCTGCAGCTGGAGTCTCAGGAGGTTGTAAGCTGCTGGAAATGGGTGAATAGCAACTGAATTCTGGTCTGTGAGACCAGCATGCACTCTCAACCACAAGCCATCTCCAGCAGATGCCAGTTTTTTCTACAGTGCTGGGGACCCACCCCAGGGCCTTGTGTATACGAAACAAGGGCTCCACCACAGAGCTACACCCTTGCCCTACACTCCTGGTTTTAAACCCGGTGTTATTTTCTCCACTCATAGTTGCTGAACCCTGAGCATCTGAACATATACATTTGGAAGCACTCTAGCCAATCCCCTGAGAGCGAGAGAGTCCCACCATGCCAGGCTAGGCCTAGAAAGCAGAGAGTACTAGGGAGAAGTGCTGCACGATCCTGTCCAGGAGATGGCAGCTGAGCTGGTGATCCGAGAGTCTCTTGCTTTGGAAACCTCCATCCTCATCTCCCTAAGTTTTGGCTCAGAGCTGGGAGCTGGATACCCACTCACTAACGCAGCTGTCTGCCCTGATTTCTGCTGAAAAAAACAAAAAACTCCATCGTGTGGGCCTACGTGCTAATTACCAATAATGACATAATAACCATTGTGGGCCCAACAGCCAAACAGCCCCAACTAGAAATTCTGCATAGCTCAGACTTCGGAACAAAAGACTTGGGCACTCCAACTGAAACTGATGCCCTGGCAGAAAATATCAGAGGCAAAAGGACCACAGAGTTGACCCAGTCAAAGTATTATCTGGCAAATGGACAGGGAATTTGCACTCTCCTCCTCCTCCTCAGTTCATGAACTCTCTCGTGTGGTCATTTACTGAGTATCTGCTACTCGCCCAGCACATTTGAAACCTACACAGTTAGAAGGCTGCATTTATCATCAATACACTCACTTACTAAACACCTACTATGTGCCATACATGCTGCTCTAGGTACAAAGGATAAAACACCGAGAAGGCAAATACCACCCCCCTCACCAAGCTTACATTCCAATGAGGGAAAACATAATTCATAAAAGATAGCAGATTAGAACAATAAGTGATACAGAGAAAAGCTAGCAAGGGAGGAGGTGAAGTGGTCCAGGGTTCAGAGAAAGACTAGTGTTTAGTTGGGTGTGGCAGCACACCCCTTTAATCCCAGCACTCGGGAGGCAGAGGCAGACAGATCTCTGTGAGTTCGAGGCCACCTAGTCCACATAATGAGTTCTAGGACAGCCAGGACTACATAGAGAGATACTACATAGAGAGAAAAAAAATAGTTTAAATTATGTGTAGTTGATGGGGTGTATGTGCTTGTGAGTGCAGTGCTCACAGGCGTCAGCGGATCCCCGGAGCTGGAGCTGAGGCCGTTTTGAGTCATCTCATATGGGTGCTAGGAACTGAAGTTGGGTCCTCTGCAAGAGCAGTACGCACTCTTAACTGCTGAGCTGTCTCTCCTGCCCCACTGTTTCAATTTTAAATAAGATAATCAGAAAAGGCCTTATAAGGAGACACTGAAACAATTTTTTAAAAGACGAGACAATAAGGTATTGATAGAAGGTTGAATGTTCCAGGACCATCAGGTGCGAAGGCCCCAGGGTTGAAGTATGCCTGAGAGTAATTGCCCAGTCCTTAACCGAGCTGGGGGAGACAGCAGACACAGACTAATCGGCTCTGTGTGCTTACAAGTGTAGCAGTAACATCTTCGAAGCTAGCATGGGGCAAGGCTGCCTCACTCCAGCTTTCTGCTCTCCTCTCTGCTCTGTCCCTGGAAATCTTAAATATGAGTTGGGTAAATGAGTGGACAAAGGCCATCATGGGGATGCTCCCCGAACTCAGCGAACTGTTATCTGACTAGCCTTTTCTTCTCCTGGCATCTACTGGCCACAGAATAGCCACAGTAATCACCCCAGTGTGTCAGCACCAGGCTAACCACTTCACATGGATTATAGAATGCGGTTCCCAACTCATCTGTGGGAAGGCGCTAATCTGCTTCTCCCTTGATAACAGGGAACGCTGAGGCCACTGAGGTCAAGCAATGGCTGGAGGCCCTATATCAGTGAGTGGTGAGGCTGAGATGTTATTATCATCATCATTATTATTTATTATTATTATTATATTTATATTTATTCATTTTTACTCTATGTGTAAGTGTTTTGCTTGGGTATATGTATGTGCACCACATGCATACTTGGTACCCACAGAGATCAGAAGAAGGTATCAGATCCCCTGGAATTGGAGTTACAGAGGGTTGTGAACCACCATGTGGATTCTGGGAATCTCAAACCCAGGTCCTCTGCAAGAGCAACAAAAGCTCTTAACCACTGAGCCATCTCTCCAGCCCTGAGGCTGGGGTTTAAACAGGGTCTCCTGTAGCCCAGGCTGACCTCAAACTCACCATATAGCTAAAGTTAACCTTGAACTTCTGATCCTCTGCCTCCACCTCCTGAGTGCTGGGATTATAGGCTTGTGCCACTAACCCCGCTGGGTTCATGTGATACTGGAGATGTTGGGAATCCAACCTAAGGCCTTATGCGTGCTGGGCAAGCACCCTACCCACTGAGCTACAACCCTAGCCCCCAGATTACTGCTCTTAAACTTATCGAGTAGCAGAAACCTGTGATATCATTCCATATCCTCCTTCTATAAATCAAAGCAGAGGCAAAGAAGAAGCTGGCGACCCCCGAAGCCTGACAGTGGAAGAGCTGGAAAAGCTGGTGCTGCTTCTGCTCTGCTGCAGTTTGGGCTGAAGGCCAGGATTTCTCTTTGAAGCCTTGCTGGCCTCGGCAAAAGCCTGGGTCATCCTTACTCCTGGAGGTCAGTTCCAAAGAACTCATAGTCCAATTCTGTCCCGTTGGCCTAGACCTGAGTATGGCTGGACCCTTTCTACTATCTGCCTTTCCGAAGAGCGTGCACAGTGGCCTCCAATCAGGAGAGGTTGCAGAAGGGAAACATCCTGGGTGAGGCTCTGATATCCCAGCCAACCAAGAGAGAGGGTTAAGGTGCTGAGCCTCTGGCTTCAAAACTGGTTTATCAGGTTTCACTTATTCAATAAGAAACCTATCAGACAGGCATGGCAGCACATGCCTGTAATCTCAGCACTCAGGAGGTTGAGGCAGGAGTATTGCTGTAATTTCAGGGATAGCCTGGGCTATAAAGAGAATACCAAACCAGCCTGGAATATAGATATATCAAGACCTTGTCTCAAAATTCCAAAAAGAGGGACTAAAGAGGTGGCGCAATGGTTAAGAGCATTTGATGCCCCAATCACGAGGCTCTGAGTTCATATCCCAGGACCCACAAATAAGGTGGGCATGGTTTGAGTGCTCCTACAACTCCAGTACGGTGTGATATGGGACAGAGGCAGGAAGATGACTGTGGCTTGATGGTTGCCAGCCTAGATGAACGATGGGAGCTTCACGATCAGAGAGAGACCCTGCTTCAAAGGCATGTGATGGAGAGTGATATAGGGTACCCAACACCTTCCTTTGACCTTCACACATGCCTACAGGTATACACATATAACACATACACCACATGAGAGAGAGAGAGAGATCTAAAAAGAAAAAAAGAACCATATTAAATTCCAGGGGACATATGGTAGAAGTTTAGGAGGCAGCAGTTTGTGATCCTAGAACTCAAGAGGCTGAGGCAAGAGGATCGTTTAAGGGAAGCCTGGGCTACATAGTCAGACCCTATCTCAAATAGACAAAACAAAGCCGCAGTTGTGGTAGCCATGACAGCAGCTGTCCACTCTTGAGTTTCTGGGTGCTTCTCTATCAGCCATCCTCACAGCAAGAACAGCCCCATTCTACAGCAAAGGAAACTGAGACTCAGAAAGGTACAGCCATAGCCAGGGTCATAGCCAGGGCCACCACACACTCATTCAGGGGTCAGAGCAGGGATTCTAGTCGTAAGCCCTACTGGGGACACTGGCCACACCAATCCACTGGTCCTGCTTCTCCATGGAAAGGGATCCAGTAGCTCAGGGATCCAGGTCTACACTCACCATGGCTTCAGAGATACAGAACTTTGCACCTAACTCCTGTCTCCATGCCAGAAGAAAGGGAGCCTGAGCATCAACTTCCAGGGGAAAAGAAAGCTACAGCTTTCCCAAATGTTTATCCCTGTTTCCGGATCTCTGCTGACTTTGGCCTCCCACCAGGAAGGGTCACCTAGGGTAGGGACAGAGGGTGCCCTGGCCTCAGGACTAAGAGTCCTTGGGCCTGAGGCCAAGGGGGTCAAGGGGCAGGAGGGAACCATCTGGGCAGAGGGCCAGGACCCCCCTGAAGACTTAAGCTTGTTTCTTACTCTTTTCCTTCCTTTGTGACCAGTGTGGCTGCCAGGACAAGCAGGGGAAGCCGTGGGTGGGGACGAGGAGGTGGGAAGGTTTCATGATGATTTCTTTAGCGCGCCGGCGTGTGGTTGCACAGTCATGTAGATACGGGGTCAGTTTTCAGGAATCACCTCCCTAAGCCTCTGACCCGCTCTCTAAAGAAAGCCAGTTTGTATCCATTTCCCTGAGGTGGAAACTAAGGTGCAGGGAGGACAACAGTGCCCGAAGGCCACATAGCTTGGCAGTTGACACGGCTGGCAGAGAAGCCGAGGGGTCGCCTGGGGTGGGGACACGAAGGGGAAAGGGCAGAGAAATGAAGACACAGCGTAAAAACAGCCCAAGCCATCTCAAGAAGCACGGCAGACAGCTGGGTGGGGGGAGGGGCTCAGGAAGCAGTAGGGAGTCAGAGGTCAGCCCACCAGCTCCACATAGTGTGACCTCACCTCCCTTTCTAGCTTCATCTCCCATCCCTGCCTCTCCTTTTCTGCCCCAGCCACCCCAGTGTGTATCTACCCAGTACATTACACAGCCCCAGGCCCTTTACACACGCTGTTCACAGCCTAAAAAGTTGTTCCCACCGCTGCCCACCTAGAGGGCTCATACTGTCCAGCTCTTCATCCGCTTCTCCAATTCCTAGAAGGAATCCTGATGCTCTGGGCTCACTGTGCACCCGAGGGACAGGAACCTGTGGGAGTCGTCCATGCTCCTAAAATCTAACCCATGCCCACGCTCCATAGAGATTTATTGTTTGTAGTTGCCTTTTATCACTGAATCTGAGAGACAGGCAAAACAGGTTTGTATATCTTTGCATTCAAGGAAAAGGAGAGTAAGAGAGGGGTGACATGGACAGGCCTAGAATCCAGGGTTCTTCTGTACCACACAGACTTTTCTGGAGACCGACACTAAAGACCTCTCATCCCTGCCAGACCCACCAGAGTCACACGAGGAATCTCTGAGATAGGAGGAGGAGTCTTGGTGGCCATAACTGAGCCTCAATGTCCAGCTCAGACACAGCAGTTGAAGAGGTCAGGTGGCGAGACACAGAGAAGTAGCTTCCTTCCTCTCCTCTGCTGTCTCCTCTGCTCAGGGGTATCCCTCAGCCAAAGCACCCACTAGGCCCAGCCACCCCAGACCCCAAGGCCTTACTCGCACCTCTGTCCTCTCTTGCCTGTCCACTGCAGTCCATCATATGTCCTCCTGGCCCTGCCTCCTATACAGATCTAACATCTCCCACCGCTGCATGGCTCAGTTCCCGGCCCAGTATTTCAGAATTCCTCCCGTAAACAGGTAGCCCTGCCTCTGCTCTCCCTGAGTAACATCCAGTGACTCCTCACTGCCCTGGGGTCAGGAGTCAGATTCTCCTGAGGCTGGCTTTGCAGGCCCATTTCCCCAGTGCTGGCCCTGACTCCACAGTTCCTCACAGTAGGCATGACCTTTCCCCTCGTCTCTGCCGAAGAACACCTATTCATACTTCGGCGTCAAAGTTGGATTTGGTGGCTTCAGGGCTCTTTAGCCCAACTAGACACTGAGCTCTCCCAGGGGCAGAGGAAAGGGTCCACACAGAGTCAGCTCTAGCTGCATGCCAGCACGGGGCCTGGCACACAGTGGGCTAGGGAATAGAGGCACATTCTTGCTTCCATGAAGCCGCCTCCCTCCCCTTTACCCTACAAATACCTTTTGGAACCTGTCAAACTAGATCGCCATCCACTTGCTCCCAGCAGTGTTCCCCAAGACCTGATTTCTGCTGTCCCAGGAGGAACATCTTTATAGTCCCCAGAATGATGCCCATAATCGTAATTATAGTAATAACAGCCGTTAACTGTTTATTGGGTGTTCATCGTGTGCCCAGTTATTTAATCCTCACAAGAACCCTAAGAGGGAAGGAGATTTTTTTATTGTCTTCATTTTACAGATAAGGAAACTGAAGCTCCAAGAAGCTATCTTGCCTAAGGTCACACAACTAGGAAGCAGTCAGTGCTGGGTTCACAGCCAGGTCTGTCTGACCTGCAGCCAACCCGCTGCCAGGCTGCTTCCTGCTTTCTGTAGTCTCACCTCGTCAGAGCTTAGAGCAGGAGTTCCCACCAGCCAGGAGCGGAGCAGGGCATCAGAGGTGGACAGAAAGGACACTGACGCATTCCTGCTTTTTTAGGGGGGATGGGATGGCTCAGGGGTCAAGAGCACTCTTGCAGAGAGCCTGGGTTTGATTCCCAGCATCCACACGGCAGCTAACAACAGCCTGTAACTCCAGTTCCAGGGGATCCGATGCCCTTTTCACCCTCCGAGGGCAGCAGGCCCATGTGCTGTACATTGACATACATGTACACAGGACACCATACACATAAAATTTTTAAAAATAAATATTTTGTGTAGGATAAAAAAGGGTCATTGTTCAGAAGGTCACTGGGAATAAGACAAGAGATATCGTGTCTGGAAGAGTAGACAAGGCCAGTGAGAGAGACCGGTCAGTGGGTGAGGCTCTTGCCTAAGGACCCGAGTTCAACCCACAGGGAAGGGAACCAACTCCCCAAACTTGTACTCTGAGTTCCCCACGTATGCTGTGATATAAGCATTGAATCCTCCCATTCTCTTTCCCTCTCTCTCTCTCTCTCTCTCTCTCTCTCTCTCACACACACACACACACACACACACAATAATAATAATAATACAATTTAAAATTCAGAAATAAAATTTAAAAATAAGTTAAAATAAAAGGATTAAAATAAAATGTAAGGGAAATAAGGGAAGAGAAGGGAGGGCTGGAGAGATGGCTCAGTGGTTAAGAGCACTGACTGTTCTTCCAGAGGACCCGGGTTCAATTCCCAGCACCCACATGGCAGCTCCCAACTGTCTGTAACTCCAGTTCCAGGGGATCTGACACCCTCATACCAACGTACATAAAATAAAATAAAAAATTAAATAAAATAAAAATAAAACAGATAGGCAGAATATGGGAAACAAGATAATTGGCAGTAATAATGGCTTGAACTTCTCAGGACACCTCCGCAGGGGACAAATTCTCCAGGGCCCTTCCCCCAGCTAAAGCCAAGGGACCAATAAGGCTAATTTAGTGCTTTACCTGTTTGAGTTAAACAACTCTCCAAGGGAAGAGCCCTTTATTAACTCTATGCCACAAGTCAAGCAACCAAGCTGAGAAGACCCACTGAGACAAGTCACACAGCAAATCCCAGCAGGCCGAGCCCAGCTCCTACTCCAGTGCCTAGTGTGCAAAGGCTCCTGAGCCCTGGATTCCAGTCTAGCTGATAAGAGTTAATTAGGAATAAGGAGCCAAAAGGATGAACACATCCCTGAACCTCCTTTCCAGAAGGAGCCTAGGGCTGGAGGAACCCTAAGATTATTGATCAGCCCCATGTTGGGCTGCTTTTCACTGATCCTTCCCACGCTCACCAAGGCAAAGTCTTGTGATGTATGTCGCATGCAAGGTCGCAAGATCCACAGAAGCGCACCCCTTGCCTAAGGTCACACGCCACTAGGAAAGTGACAATAACTGGGAACCCAATGGAATCCCTCCTCACCCTTCCTACCTTCAGCCCAAACCTTCTCAACAGGTCAGCAGAGGAAACCTAAGGGTTCTGCCACGCCCTCCCAGGAGGCCCAGCTTCCTAGCTCCTCCACCTGCCTGATGGATGCCCTGACTCAGCTCAAAGGACCCAGAGGCCACTTTCACAGCCTCTAAGGAATTCACAACCTGGTGATGAGATATGGGTCTTACGTTTTCTGAGCCTCAATGACAGTGGGCACTGTGTACCCATCTTACATTTTCTGAGCCTCAATGACAGTGGGCACTGTGTACCCATCTTACATTTTCTGAGCCTCAGTGGTAGTAGATACTTTTTTTCATTAGCAGTTTAGTCCAGCGCAAAGCGCAGGCTGGGTGTCTAGTAGATCCTCAACAAATGCCTTCATTCATTTAGAAATGTTCACTGGGCACCTACTGCATGCCATCCTGCCCTTGCTATAGAGCAGATAAACAAAAACTCCTGCCCTCGTGGGGCCTGTGTATAGGAGCTAATGCATACATCTAGAAGGTATCAATATTTCTTATTTTTCAGACATGACACTGTGATACAAAGAACCATCCATTTGTAAGTGGCGGAGCAAGGATTCTATTCCAGGCCGTCTTCCCCAAAGACCTCTGGGTCTTTGTCAGGTCACCCCCAAAATCACTACCCATTATGTTAAGTATCAAAAAAGCACTTGACTCAGTATCTTAACTCCAGAAAATACCTTCTCTCAGCACTTCTGCCCTGACCTCTTGTGCCTCCCAGCGGTGACCTCAGAGGCACATACACGCATCAGAATGGCACAGTGTAGCCAGTTAGGTGAACGTGATACTCACCCAGAAGCAGCCGTCGTGGTCACACAGCCAGTCGGGGGAGACAGTGGAGCCGTCATCACAGTGGCACATGGAAGCAAAGGACAGAAGTGAGACACAGCACAACTAACAAAAACTCTGGGGTCCTGATCAGCTGGACCCGGGCCAGTGGGGACCCTGCCCCCCACCCCAGCATGTCTCCGGCACTCTGATGACCAGATACCACCCTGAGCTCACCAGATTGCCCTGGGCCCAGTCTCCTATGGCCATCCATAGTCACCAGGTGCCAGGTATTAGGGGTGCATTCTGAAGTCAGACAGGGCCTTACCTCCGTGAGCCTACAGTGCAGCATGGAGACAGTGGTATGCACTTACTAAAGCTCTGCTGTGATGCAGGAGACCTTACGTACCTGGGGTCAAATCCTGCCTCTACCATTTACAGCTCTACCACTGGTGCCATTCAGTGTTAGACTCTTTCCTAACTTCTCCGTGCTTCCTTTACTTACCTGTAACATAGAGGGAAGTATTCCGATCCACCACTTCACATGGTGGTGTAAAACTTCCTGAACAATGCTTGCATATAATTTGTTCATAATCTTGTAGCTACTATGACTAAAAGGGGCTGTAGACAGGGGCTTTGGAGGGACCTAGTGTGGATGAGGCTACCACCTTCCCAACAAGAATGCTGCTTTTAGGACCAAGGGAGATAATAAAAGGTGAAGTGCCAGCACAATGCCAGGCACTGTGATGACTCCATAGGCACTGCTGTTGATCTTGGGGTGTTCCTCAGCACATCCCCACTATACGGAGTCTCATCACAGCTATGGCAAGTGCCCCTCCCCACAAACACACCCAGTGCTGAAGCTTTGGACTGAAAATGACCAGCCACCATATTCTCCTAACCCTACAGATGCTTCAGTTTGATCTTCACAGTCATCCAGAACACTGTGAAGGTGAAGTGGTTACTGTTCCCATTTTACAGACAAGGACAGTGGGTGAAGTGACTGTCTTCTGTGTCCTTGGTGGCATCATTTGGGTCTCCAAGCCTTATGAAGTGGTCAAAGCTTATGTCCCCTTGGATTCTGTTCTCTGGGTTTTCCTCCATGGCTCCCGCCTGGTCTCTGCAGTGCTAGCTGCACAGCCCAGACAAGCCTTTGAACCCTCATCTGAAACTGTTCTTGACAACCAGTTTAGGTCGCAAGCTGTTCCTGAAACCACCTCTCCGGGCTCAGTCATTGGCACCGTGAAACCTGTTCTATCCCTGTAGCTGACCCCAGCCACTAACTTATAGGTCAAGGGATGTCTGCATCCCCTCAAATCCACATTTTATAGATGAGGAAACGGCCCAAAGTGGACCCAAGGTTACCTTTCAATGCTCAGGTCTCGTACCCTGACACCTGAATAGGGATGGCGCTCTGGATAAACTTCAGTGGGCCCTGAGCTGCAGATGTTCCCTATCTCACTCTACAGCCTGTTTAAACATCCCAGAGCGCAGAGCTCGATCCAGGAAATCATTAGGCATTTCTACAGGTTAGGACTGAGGAATGGAAGCACTGTAGTGGAATGGAAGCACCGCCATATGGATGAGGTACTGTGAAGGCTTCCTGCCTTATGGAAGAGTGGGCTTTGAAGTTGGCTCTAAGTTCAAATCCCAAGTCAGCTACTTCATAGCTGTGTGGCTTTGGTCAAGTCAGTTTGCCCCCATGAATGCCTATGCTTCACAAGGTGCTAAAGATTAAATGAGTTAATGCTACATACAACGAGCTTAAAACAGCAAATGGGCAATGGCCCTAATAAGTAGTAGTAAACAAGCCCAAAAACAGGATCTGTGGGCTCACTATGCTCAACCTCAATCTAACCCCATTCTATCGCCTCATACAGTATGAGTTCTAAACCAGTTCATAAGGCATGCTTATTTTCTACTGTCAAAAGTAACCCACACATGAAGCAAAAGTAATGGGTGTTTGAAAACACATAGAGACTCTAGGCTCATTTCTCTATATATTATAGAGGGAAACAGAGATCTAGGAAGAAAAGTATCTGGCCCACTAACTATGAAAGGATAGAATCCTGCCCCATAATAAATCTTAGGCCCAGGGGGAATTCTGTACACACACTCACACCTCTACCTTTCATACAAACCAGCTCTGAAAACCCAACAGATCTCAACCACCACAACCATGGCAATGAGGCCTGTGTGAGTAACCCTTCCAGTCCTATTGATGGGAAACCGATATGGCACACAGTAGGCGCTCAGGAGGCTTAGGAAATAACCAAATGAATTTTTCTGGCTTGACCCTGAGGGTCCCCTCGAGTCCCCTCTCTCTTTGTATCTTCCCTCCTGACTCCCACCCTAGCCTCTCTCTCACCTTGTACCCAGGTCCTGTCAGCTGGGCCTAGCTCCAGCTCTCAGAGTACTGGGCCTGCCAGGCGTCAGCATCTTCCCAGCCAGCCTGGGATATTCCTGTTCAGCCCAGCCAGCCAGGCTCCTGGCCAGGGTCCACTCTGCGGAGAGGGCGCTGGCTCTGCCACAGTCTCATCCCCACTGGCCTATAGGTGGGGTAACCAGGGAGCCCTGGGAGCCCTGGGAGCTTCTATTGGCACCCTGGGCCTACAGAGGGAAGTCAGCCTGGTATAGACAGTGCAGGAATGTGTTGATCAGGAGACAGCAGGGTGTGGGTGCCAATCACACATCCAGCCACTCCACCCATGTTGCTGGGACCTGGCAGGCCCTGGCTGAATCTCCTGTATACACAGGGGAAACCTCAGGGTTCCCTTCTTAAAACACCCCACCCTGGCATGTTCTTACACCAGATCTGGGCCCTGCTAATGCCTGTAAGGTCCAGATTCTTGTCTGAGGAGTCTGGGAAAGATGACGTGACTCAAGGAAGGTCACACACTAACAGCTGGGCTGGGATGCAAACCGACTTCTGCATGCAAAATCTGTGTGGTACTGTTATTGCTCTCCTCTCCATTACCTATAGTTTCTGGTTCCCTTTCCTCCCAGACCTTACACCTCCTTCTGCAGCCTCTCTCTCGTGTTTCCACAGTTAATAATTCCCACTGCACAGCGGGCTCTGACACCCTGTTTCTGTGCACCCGACAGCAGCAGGTACCACAGGCTGCCACTGAAAAGTGATTTCTGAGGTGTCTGTCTCTGACTTAAGTGGGCCTCTACGGCAAGGAGTAGCCCCAGTATAGGTACTCCTTAAATATAACGTCTGTTATTTCTATCTCTCTACTTCCTCCATCCCCAAGCAAGTCTCTCCGGCCTCCCTTCCCCTTTCCCAACCTCCTGCCGGCACTGACCTCCAGGCCTGTGACCCGGTGGGGACACAGGGACAATAACTTACTAAATTGTTGGGGAAGGAGGGTTTCTGCGACAGTGCTCTGGCCCCACCCTCTCCACTTCAGTAGCTGAGGACCGGACCCTGACTTGGCACCAAAACCATAATCCCTGGAACTCCCAGTTTCCCTAAAGCCCACCCCAACCAGCCATTCTCCCCAAGCCTCTACGTTTGGGAGAAGGCTCCAAGAGAAGAGAAGGGGCGATCTTCTGCTCTGTTGCAGGAATTTAAGTAGTCACTTAAATGCAACCGTATCCCTCCCAAAGGAATACAAGGGCCCTAGAACAACTACACAACCCTAGAGGAAGAGTCCTCCCTTAGCCTTTCTTGGCTGATTCGACCTGGGGAAATGTGTCCATTCGAACAAGTCCCCGCCTCCAACCTGCGGGGCTGCAGGGGTCGGGGCCTCCAAAGAGGTGGGGCCTGCAGGAAAGGGGGGTGGAAGACCAAGACAACTCTTGGGAGACACCGAGGCCAGACAGGGAAATATGTGTGAGGCAGGGAACCGGAGACGACAGAGTAGGAGCCCGGCCCCGAGCCGACCAGGGGAACGGAGGCATAGGAGTTCCCAGCCTGGACGCGAGTGCGTTGCGTCCGGGCGGCGACCCGAGGGCCACC
>JAMJFZ010001452.1:0-72225 GCA_026225945.1 Cricetomys ansorgei
CTCCGTCTGAAACGCTCTTGAGGTTTTTGTTGCCATTTTGTCTTTTTTAATTTTTTTCCTCTACACAAGGACATAGTAATGAAATAATTTATAATCAGCCAGGTCAATCCCCTCTTCAACTCTGATTCTCGCACCAGACTTCAAGTCTGCCTCCAGAGTTTTAGAAAATGTTGGGGTTAAAGGTGTGCACCGCCACGCCTGGCCTTAGAAATTTACTCTAGCATTGCGTTGATAAGAACATGGAGAGGTTTTCTTTTCACTTTTCCCCAGGAGAGAGGCTCGTAGCAGGGTGGCGTCAATGAAAGTGATAGGGACAGAGTCTCTTTGCTTCATGTTTTTAATAGATTTCTTCCAAGAGAGTGCTTGTCATTCTTAAAGTCTCATCACAAAGAATGTGAATTATTTAAACCCAACCTGTGAGTTGAACGAATTTGCCATTGCCCCTTTTAGATGAAGCAAAAATTCAGTTAGAGCCTCTGTGATCCGGCGCTTGGTACGTAAGTCGAAGGTTATCCTGGACCACACAGCCAATTCAAGCCTAGACTATAAAAGAGGCTCCGTCTCAAACAAATGGCCATGCTACATGATTGTCAGATCACAATTCCTTTCCCTAGCATTAACTTTGGGAGGGAAAAGAAGGAAAATATTTTAAAAATGTAGGTGAAAACTATAGCTAATAAAGGGTTAATATTCTAAGAAGGAGACTCTCTCAACTTGATGTCATCTCCCATCATTGCCAAATGGGAAAGAAGCCATTTATTTTATTTTTTTATTTTTGAGCAATCTTAGGGGGAATTAACATATATTTTGATTTATATTCCACCGATCACAAATGAGGTTGGGTATCTTAGCAGGTATTTGCCAGCTGTATTCTTTTTGTGTGTGTGGGGGGGGGGCTCTCTGTTCATGTCACTGGTCTACCAATTTTGTCCCTTTGAAGTGTTACAAATATTTGTCTCTTTTATGTTAAATACACTGTGTATATTTTTAGATATCAAGTGCAGGCATCTTCATCGCTCTATGTCATAGGTCGCAGGTATTTTCTCCCGGTTATTTTTCTCTTGAAACATTTTGTAATTTCCTGTTTGTAAAATGGGCCAGTTTTTCCCATATGGCTGTGCACCTGCTCTTACTCAGGATTACATTCTATGTACCCTTAGTTTATAAGACTATCCTAGGGGCGGGCTCAGTGCTTAAGAGTATGTAACACTCTTCCAGAGGACAATTTGGTTCCCATCACCCGTGTCAGGCAGCTCGCAACCACCTGTAACTCCAGCTCTGTGGGATAATGATGATGCCCTTCTGGCCTCCCCGTGCACCTGTACAGGCCGGTCTCCACTTCCCTGAGCACTGGGATTAAAGATGTGTGTCATCGGTTTTAAGGAGCATCTCACTGTGTGGTGTAGGCTGACTCCTCCTATCTCCGGAGGAGTCAGGATCGGAGTTCTAGGATCACGGGTGTGAGCTGCTTCACTTCTAAGACTTTAAAATGCGAGTGCTTGGCTCGCTCATTAGTCTCTTCTCAGCCTACCTTGGGCTTCTACCTCTTGAAGCAACTGGTCCAGCTTAAATGTCTTTTAAAAAAAAATCATATGTCTTATCTATGTTTTCAAAATTTCTGATTTCAAACTTTGTATAGTAGTTCTAAGGATTAAAAATTGTCCCTAATGTCCAGATGCCTGTGGGATGCCCTGGTGCTTGCAGGACGTCAAGGTGCCTGTGGGATTTCCAAGTGCCTTGGAGATGCCTAGATGTGGGTTGGCCCAGCGCCTACATGATGCCTGGGCATCTGCATGATTCCCTGGAACCTGGAGGAAGTCCTGGTGCCTATGGGATGTCTGAATGTCCGTAAGATGCCCTGGTGCCCACGGGAGGCCCTGGTGCCTGTGGATGTCTGGGTGCCTATGGGATACTCAGGTCCCTGTGGAATGTCCGGGTACCTGCAGGAGGCACTGATGCATATGGGAAGTCCTGATGACTCCTGAGTGACCAGGTGTTGGTATGAGGTCCTAGTCCCTGAGGGACTGCAGGAGGCCCTGGCCCCTGTTGGATGTTGGGGGGGGGTCTGTGGGATGCCCCAGTGCTTGTAAGATACCAGGGAGCCTGCTTGGTGTCAGGGTTTGGGCAGTGAAGCCCAACTTCAGGTCGAACTCTGTCATGCCTCATCTCAGCTAGTGTTAGGCTAGGTCAAAGTTCACAATCAGAGCAGCCTTCTGCCTCCAAAGCCCATGGTGAAGCCCGCCATCCATGCTCCTGCCAAGCAAGCTTGACTCAATTTCCTTCCTTCCTTCCTTCCTTCCTTCCTTCCTTCCTTCCTTCCTTCCTTCCTTCCTTCCTTTCTTTCTTTCTTTTTTGAGGTCACAGGGTTTGGAGGGTAGAACAGGGAGGAATGGGAAGAGGGTGTTAAAAAAATTGTCCCTAGTCTGTCATTTCCCCTCCCTGGAATGTCTTACTTGTCTGTTGCTTACACCTTTGAATATACTTGTGTTAAAAGTTTTTTAAAAATTATTTCATTAATTTATGCATTTATTTTTATTGTCTTTATTTTATTTGGTATTTATTTAATTGCTTTTATGTAGTTTTTAAAGATTTATTTTATTGTTTTGTGTATGTGAATGTTTGGTCCGTCTGTGCACCATGTCAGCGCACAGTGCCCGAGGAGGTCGGAAGAGGCCGTGAGATCCCCAGAGGCTGCAGTTACAGGCTGCCATGTAGGCACTGGGGATCGAACTGACATCCTCTGCAAAAGGAAGCAGTGCTCAATCACTGAGTCATCTCTCCAGTCCCCTGCTTTTATGTCATTTTAAGTTGAAGCTTCAACATTAATTTTTACTTAAAATGTTGTTTCTAAGTAACTGTACTGGAGTCGATACATATTCACCATATTTCTTTGGCTATATTCTTATATTTTACCTTTTTGATATAGACTAGTTTTGCATGTGTGTGTGTGTTATTTGTTGATCTATAATTGTAATTTCCATTTATATTTTTTAATCCCAAGATAATTTAAGTACTTTTACATTTTCTAAGCATATATTTGAGTACATGCTACTTTGTGCATATGCCTGTGTTGGAAATGGACCCATGATGAAACCCACAGAACTCAGCATAGAAGGCTGCTTCCTCCCGTCTTCAGCCTATAATTGACATTCTGTTAGTATATCTTCCAAGGCTGAGACTTGAACAATGGATTGCTACTTTTCTGGGTCTCCTATTGGACTGTCTGTATGATGCCTTCCCTGAGTTCTTCTAAGGTCTTCGGGCTGTTGTGAATATTTTGGTTGTCTCCCTAATATACAAAGAAATTCTGACTCAGAGTGGTGTCAATGAAGACCGAGAAATTGTTCCCATTTAGAGGAAGGAACTTCAATAGCATATTTTCATTACTCCCCATTCTGCCATCTAAACTAAGAAGCATTGTTTTAAACTGTCATTTTGAAGTGCCATGTGATTTCAACTCACAAACAAATGCATAAGAATTGTACATAACAGTGTGTGTCTTGAGTCGTTTCGATATATGTATCTGTCTTAGAATGCTTAAATCAGGTTAAGTATGTCTACCCCTTCATCATCCGTTAGTTCTTCATGGTGAGCTTTCAATATCTTTCTGCTCGAAGTCTGAGACACACAGGACATAACTGTTATCCATAGCCACCCTATGGTGCATCTTAATCCTATTTAACTGTAACTTCTTACCCAACGGCCAACCTTTTCCAGGGCTTCCTTCTCTTCTACTCTCAGCTCTGGTAACCAGTATTCCCCTTTTGGCCTCCGTTATTACCTTTCCAGGCCTGCACACACGAATGAATTCATGCACACACTTGTGTAGTAGTCAGCCACTGTTGGGCTCACCAAGAAGGACGACAAGGAGGCATATTATATAACTGCAAGCCCTGCCAGACCTCAGCAGAGGGAACCACTGTCATGGCCAGTGCCATACTCACAGTGGAACCCCGAGCGTCTGTGCTCAGGTGTTTTATTGATTCAGAACTCTTTAGGCGTTCTACTGATACCATGTGCAGATCATAAGCAATCAAACATCCCCCACAGAAATCCAACAGCTGCAGGCAATACAAAACACCAAGACCTAGGATAGCCCCTCACCCAAGAGTGCATAAGACAATTTCAAATGTAACTAAAAATAAGCTTACACAACACACTTGTCTTTTTCTGCTTGGTGTATGATTTCCTTTAACACGATGCTCATTAGTTCCACCCATTTTGATGCAAATGATGGATTTCATCCTTTCTGTGTCAGAACAGTACTGCACAGTGTATTGGCAGCATGGTATAATTATAAAAAATTATAAGCTACTTAGGTTGCTTGTAGTTTTTTTTTTTTCCAACTGTGAACAGTTCTGAGCCGCCATGAATGTACAGCTGTCTCTGACATACTGATTTTTATTTCCATTCATTACAGACCTAGTTGTGGAGTTGCTTGATCATATGATAGTTGTATTTTGAATTCATTGAGGACTCTCAATGCTCTTGCCCACAATGGCTGTGCCAATTTACAATCCCGTCACCATTGTGCAGGGGATTCCCTGGTCTCTATATTCTCATCAGGACTTGTGTCTTTCTCTTATTTGTAATACCCATTCTTACTGAGACAAGGTGCTGTCACACCTTGGTTTCGATTTGCATCTCCCTGATGAGTAGTGAGAGGTTTCAAGAATTTTTTCATACGATGATAGGCCATTTGTGCATCTGCGTATTAAAAATGTCCATCTAGGCGTATTTTATGGCTCATTTTAAATGAAATATGATTGTTTTGCTATTGGATTGTTTAAGTTTGTTGTGTATTCTGGCTGAAAACTTCTCGTCACACGAACGATTTCCTGTAGTTGTCTCTTCACTGATGACTGTGTCCTTTGCTGGGAAGAAGCTCTTTACTCTGAAGTAACCCCATTTGTTTGCTCTTTTTATTTTTTATCATTTTATTATTGTTACTGCTATTGGGTTAGTTATTGGGATGTTCTGTGGATATCTGGCAGGTCCAGTTGGTCTAGGGTGCCGTTTAGCTTTGCTGTTTCTTTACTGATTTTCTATCTGAATGATCTGCCCATTCCAGACAGCAGGGTGTTAAAGACCTTTACTGCTACTGTGTTGAAAGACTTCTCTCCCTTTAGGTGTGTTAGTACCTTCTTTTGAATTCCGTTTGCATGGAACATCTTTTTAGAACCCTGCATTTTCAGTTTATGTGTGTTTTTAGAGGTGAATTTCTTGAAAGTAGCATATAGTTTGTTTGTTTTTTTAAATCCATTCATTAAAAGGTCTACCTTTTAATTGGAGAATTTAATTCATTTACATTTAAGGTAGCTGTTGATAAGTGAGGTCTTGATATTGCCATTTTGGTACTTTGTGTGCTAATATTTCATGGTACTTACTCTCCCCCTTTCTGTTACACTTTTCCTTTGTGGTTAAGCGACTTTCTGTAGTACTGTAATTTGATTCCTCACTCAATATTATTTATGTATATCTTTGCTTTATGTTACCAGGAGGCTTAAAAATTTTTTTTCAGTTATGAAACCAACTATTTTTAGTAATAGCACCCTAACATGATCGTAAAGATGAAAAATGAAAGGGAATAAATACAAATCTGGAGGGAGACAGGGGGCAGGGGGACAGAATTGTATTCATTCCTTATCATGAAAAATAATTTTAAAAAGACTTGCTCATTTTATTCTATGTGTGAGAGTGTTCTGATACATGCGTGTATGTGCACCAGTGTGGCCAGTGCCTTTGGAGGCCAGGAAAGAGTGGTGGATCCCCTGGAACAGGAGTTACAGGTGGTCGTGAGCCACCATGGGTGTGCTGGGAACTTAACCTGGGTCTGCAAGACGAGCAAGTGCTCTTCCCTGCCCAGTCATCTCTTCAGCCTCATGTTCAGGAAAACATTTTAATTCTTCTCTCTTACAATACATCTTGACCCATTTCCCCTCCCTCCACTCTGCTCATTCTCTCCTGCCCCTCTTCTCCTCTCCCCCAGTTCCACTCCCTCTCTGCTTCCCTTTACAAGGGAGCAGGCCTTCCAGGGCTATCAGCCAAACATGACACAAGACACAACAAGACTAGGCAAAACCCTCATATCAAAGCTGAGCTCGGCAACCCAGCAGGAGGGAAAGGGTCCCAAGAGCAAAAGGGTCAGATGCACACCCCCTCCTATTGTTAGAGTCCCATAAAAACACCAAGCCAACAGCCATAACATATATGCAGGGGGCTTAGTGCAGATCAGTGCAGGCTCTGTGACTGCCACCTCAGTCTGTGAGCCACTAGGAGCCCTGCTTAGTTGATTCTGTGGGCCATGTTCTCCGTGTTCTTCACGTTCTCCATGTTCTTAGAGTCCTTTCTCCACTTCCTTCATGGTGTTCCCCAAGCTCCACGGGGAGGGGTTTTCCATTTGGACTCCCTCTCCACCTAATTGGAAAATAAGTTTTTAATTAAAAAAAATTTTTTTGGAGTGGTTGAGACAGGGTCTCATAGCCCAGGCTGCCTCCAACTTGCTGTGTAGGAGAAGATGACCTTGAACTCCCGATCCTCCTCCTGTCTCTGCCTCACAAGGGGCTGAGATTACAGTTATACTCTACGTATCCAGTCATTCATACACATATTTTAATTTAAAAATTTCCATACATTTTCAGTGTCTATTGATTATATTCATGCCCCTACTCTTCTTCCTACTTCCTCTCAGATCCATTCACCACAACCCCCCAACTTCATGTCTTCCTTTTTTTTCATTACCCACCACGTCCCCACCGCGTGCAGCTGGTGCTCTGCACATGCTCATGGGTGTGAGGCCATCCACTGGAGCAGGGCTGACCTATCAGGGGCCATATTCTCAAAGAAAGTTGGTAGTCTTATATTTTTGATGCTTGATTTTGCACATCTTTCTGTATCGTCCATTTTAAAAAACGTATTAACGTCATTGTTATTTTTAAATTATTCTTTATTAGGGGGTTGGAGAGATGGCTCCCCATTTGCTGCTCTAGCAGAGGGCCCAGGTTTGGTTCCCAGTACCTGTATGGCAGCTCATAACCATCTATAACTTTAGTTCCAGAGCATCCAATGCTCTCTTTTGGCCTTCACGGACAAGAGGCAAGTACATGGTGCACATAGGCATACATGCAGGCAAAACACTCCTAAATGCAAATAGATCTTTAACACTTAAAATGACATTTGTCTATTGTACGTGTGTTTGCATATGTACCATGACACACATGTGAAGGTCGGAGGACCACTTGCAGGAGTCGGTTCTCTCTTTCAACCCTGTGGGTCCCAGGAACAAACTCACATGGTCAGACATGGTGGCAAACACCTTCACCTGCCGGGTCGTCTCGGCAGAACTTGTCCTGTTCTTTTTAGTCTTCATATTAAAGAAATGACTGGTTTATACACCATGTTTGCAGTATTAGAGAATTTCAAATTTGTCTGCATAGTAAAACTCCCACGAGTGAGTTTTATAACTTCTGATATTTGCTTCATGCACATGACCAGCTCTTTAAGTTTGTCCCTCCTTCAGCATTCCTTGTAGGACAAGTTTGGTGTGAACGACATTCTCGGAATTTTGTCTGGAAATGTTTTTATCTCACTGAACTATCCAATGGAGAGCTTTCTTGGGTATAGTGTTCTTGGCTGGTAGAGTTTTCTCCTCAAGTACTGGGGAGCCTCCTCCCACCGTCTCCTGGCCTGTAAGGTTTCTGATGAGAAGACTTCCATCACGTGAATGAGGACAACTTCATGTGTGATTTGTTCTGTTTTGTTCTATTCTCTTGGTATCTTGAGAATACTCTTTTCATTTTTCACCTTGGAGAACTTGTTATATACACGTAGGCAAAACACTCACACGTGTGAAGTAAAATAAATCTAAAGATTAGAAAAGAATTTCTATTCAAAGCACAACCTCTCTGATAAATGTCTCTGCTAAGAGCAATGATTATTTCTCTATGATTTCTTGAAGCTCATTGATTTCCTTGAAGGGTAACTCTCCATTCTAGAGTTTGCACGTATCAGTTGCTAGGTGGTTGGTTTCTGGTGGCTTACTTTGTTAGGTGAAGCCATGGTTCCTAGAAAGTTCTTGGTGCTTTCCTAATTCCACGTGCACAGAGAAGGCTTCAGTTCTTTGTACTCTGTCATCTGTGTCCGTCCTCCTGCCTCTACACCTGTGGACACTTCCACCACCTCAGCACAAGATGGCAGGCTAAGTCTAGGACTCTGTCACTGCTACTACAGCACTAGAGGGTGCCCTGGTGGCCAGGATGGTCTCACATCTGCAGGCCACATGTTATCCAGGGAGGGAGTGTCTAAAGAGGGCATTCTGACCACGTGAGTCTCTTTTTGGGGTCAGGACAGGCCCATGTATCACAGTCACAGTCCAGTTATCACAAGATTCTCCTTATCTCTGGGCTTCATCACGGAAAAGCCAAGCCTAGGCTCCCATGCCCGCGACTTGATGCCCAGCCCCACTTTGATATTTAAAAGGAGGTAATTACACCCTCTGTGTCATGACGGGTGAGGTTGGGAAAGTAATACTGTGGGCAGTCTCATGGCCGCCAACGACACAACACTAAATCATATTCAGAACCCTACAGAGACCAGCACAACATTGCGCAGCATCAAGTCCCATGGTATTATGGGCCGTTTTGCTGCTGTGGTAGACCACCACCTGCCCCAGTGATGCTGCCTGAGCGACAAGGGCAAAAAGTCTCTAATTGGCAGTGGAGCCAGTCCAGCGTCTCCGTCAGTTAGGGTGTCACCCGTGGGTGGGAGGCATTACTTTTTTCCCAGTCTTAGGTTTTTCAACTTGATGCCACGGTTCAAAACACAACCCTGTGCCTCCTTCCTTCCCCCAGTCTCACCTTAGGTTGATTTAGTTAGTGCTTTACCACAGCCGCTGAGAAGCAGCTGAGACACATGCCCACGGGGCAGTCAGATGGAAGCACCTCCTCAGGTGTATTCCCTGCCTGTATAAACCGGGAATCCAACCCACGTGACGTGGTGGTTAAGTTGGGGAGAATGTGGAGCCCAGGAGGGTAGGTGAGGCGTAAGAGTGGCCAGACTAGATAGAGGAAGGCCCACAGTGAGGGGCTGGGTCTCAAGTCTGGAAGGCTAGGGGATTGGGCTGTCCTCAGCCTCCGTGGCGTTCAGACTTATTTGGATCCTGGGGAATTCAAAGGTAAAAGAAGTTTCATTAGGTAGGCACCAGCATTATCCTCCTGGGAATCCGGGCTCCCTGGAGCAGAGTTTCAAAGGAGAACTCCTCAGACTACTCACTCACCCCCACACAAAGCCTAACAGCAGGTAAAGATGAGGAGACGGCAGGCACCGGACTGTCTTCTGCCAGCCTGGTCTCTACTGTCTGCAGTTCCTGACATGGCAGTATTCTGCTGCTTCTCCCTCCACTCATCTTCCCTGGCCACCTCTCTCTCTCTGTCTCTCTCTCTCTCTGTCTCTCTCTGTCTCTCTCTCTCTGTTTCTCTGTCTCTCTCTGTCTCTCTCTGTCTCTCTCTCTCTCTGTCTCTCTCTCTCTCCTTTCTTACCCCATTAGATTATTAGATTTAGGGGATGCAACATCTCCTTCAAAACACCTGGTCTTCAGTTGCCAACAGAGACCTGGAGAGGAGGGAGGGCTGTTGCCGTGAGACCAAAGTGCTGGATTCTCTTGCATTCCCACCCTAGTCAGGGTGTGTGTGACAGAGAGGAGGCGGATGGGTGGTGGGCAAGGCTGACAGAACAGAGTACTGACAGGATATAGCCTAGAAGGAGAGTCTGAGGAACTGATTGAGAGTAACTTGAGGATATCCTTTGATGCCTCCATGCAGATAACTGTCATCCAGTGACTTCCTGCATTGCAGCCTGGACAGATTGGCTCAGTTTGGCAGCCTGTTCACATCATTGCCTCTTCTCTGTTCTCTCTGTCTCTCCCTCTTCTTTCCAGATTTGGCACCATATTATATATACGCGAACACTCAGAGGCCATCATGAAAAGAGTCCTTTTTTAAAAAAATCAGGATTTCTCCTAGCAAATGCTGTCGAATGAAGTGACTGGGTGGGACTTGGAGCTAAGACAATGGAGATGTTGTCATGGTACTCTGGGCCCTGGAGCAGGACCAGGTGAAGTTAGACAATAAGGGGACTGAGCAAAGCAGTAGTGTCCTTAACTCTTACAGCTGGGCAGGGCCTTAGCAGCCTCTTGCCCATCCCTTTAAGTCAAGGCTAATCTCAGGCAGAGTGTCCTGGAAGTTTGGCCTCTTATGACAAAATACAGTGGTCTAAGTGGTCAAAATGTATTCTGTATAGTTATGGAGGTCGGGAAGTCAGGTGGCAGTACAGTCACACTCTGGTGAGGACTCTTTGCTGATTGTGCATGCACACTCCTATTATCCCTTCCCTTTTTCCTTCTTTATTAAGGGCATTGATCCTAAAACACCCCCCCTTGTGTGTGTGTGTATGTGTGTGTATGTGTGTGTGTGTGTGTGTGTGTGTGTGTGAGATCTGACCGTAAGCACCTCCCAGTGACCCCACCTCTATTGCCATTCCACTGGGGATTAGGGTCTCAACATATGAACATGGTGGGGATGCACAGGATGAAGTCTGCGATGCCTCCAGTTAGCCTAGGCTCAGCCCAAACCTCTCAACGGAACCAGGAGGTTCTGAGCTTGGCATATCCATGTATGGTCCTGAGTGTGAGAAGGTTTTCTCTAGTCAAGCCAAAGCTTGTCTTCCCAGTGACATTTATGCCCAAGTTTAAATCTGGAGGCTTTGCCAAACAAGTTTCATCCATACTTCTGAACAGAATCCTTCAGATGCTTCTGTGGAGACATGTGTATAGAGATGTATTTAAGCCAGAGTGGCTGGTTCTGTGGCTGCTCCTGTCAGTAGATGGTTTTGTATGTGGCTCTGTTGCTCGTTGTATTTGTCTTTCTAACTGAGCACATAGAGACGTTATAAAGAAAAAAAAACTCGGGTCACCCATAGGTCTGCCAGCTTCCTCCTTAGCTTAATGGCTGCAGAGAAAAGCATCCCTGCTTAAAGTTATCCCACCATGATCACAACATCTTCCTACATGGCACGGCCTGTCCATGCATCCCTCTATGGGTTCAGCACAGTGGACTTCCATTACAGATGTGTTTGTCCCACTGGTGAGGAAAGGGGTCAGTCATCCTCCTCCTTAGGGTGGAGTCAAGGCTGCACTGCCTGTTTCCATAATGTAATGGGCTGTGCTGGGTGCAGTGATTGACACTGGAGATACAGCAGTGCATCAGACAAAGCCTCCTTTTAGTTGGGCAGCAGACAGTAATTGGATGAATGCACTTTCATGAGAAGTATAATGACAGGAAGGAGACTGGAGGGTGGCTGCTTTCAGGGGAGCTGCTGAGAAAAAGGGTTATCTTATGAAACAACTGGCAGAGGGAAGTAGGAAGTGGATGCAGCCCTCCCAGAAGATGCAATGAGAAAAGAGTGGGGAGCAGATACTAAGCTGAAGATCCACCCGGGAACCCCTCATCAGCCCTGGGGTTTTATGGCATGAGCAATGGGCACAGCAGTGACAGCATGGTACATGAGATCCCAGGCAGCCCACTTGGTAAAAACCCAGAGTGCATTTGGGGGCATGGCAAGTTTAAGGGGACTACTGAGTAGCCACGGAGGGAGTTTAGGTAGGCTCTTGTTCACCTGACAGTCAGGTGAAGGGTCTCGGCAACAGACATCAATACAGAGATGCATTTAAGGCCACGAGTGGCTGGTTTCAGATGGCTGTTGTTAGGAGATGGGTTTGCATACGGTTCTGTTGCTTGTTGTATTTGTTTTCCTAGTGCGTACACAGAGGATGCTGTAAAGGGAAAACTCACAGTCGTCCACAGGTCTGACACAAGTAGACCATAGAGTCTCTGACCTGATGGCAACATTTCAGTGCTCTGCATTCACACTCTCTCTTACCTGCCCCCATCAGCCATGGGGGAAGGGGCCTTGCTCTAACGGTAGAGTGGTCCCCACCTTCTGTGGTCTGGATCTTCCCTTTCTTGGCTCATCAAATCAGTGCCCCATCATTTAGTCTGTCACTTTGTTCATTGTCAGGCTTCCTCGTTAATCCCATCACCACAGGGGCCGGGACTCTCACATCATAAAGAGCTGCGTTTCCTTCCCCATGAAGCTCCTGACTTAGGGCTCCTTTCCATCTTGTGTCAGTGTCTCAGAAAGTCAGCCTGGACTCGCTTCCCTTAACGTAATCTGGATCTATTCTTTCAGAATTTCCTAGGTGCTGAAGAGGCAGACCTTTTTGCCTCTTGCTTCACCTGATACCTACACACGCTGGGTCACAAAAACTTCCCTTTTCTTGAGCACTTTATCTCAGCTGTGGTTCCTGTATCTACGGCATCCTCTGCTGGCTCCCAATACCACCTTTTCTCTGGGTTTTCTCCTTGAGGTTAGTCTTAAGGATTGCGATCTCCCGGTGATTGGCATTCAGTTCTCTTCCTTCCACACTTCCCTATGGCTCCATCACCTCTGCTTGCCTCAGCTCTTACTGAAGTGCCGACGGCCCCGCTTTTCGCATCTTCCATTCTAGAGCAGGCACCCGCCAGAGGCTGCACAGCTCTCCACAAGCTTCCCAAGCCCCCAACTAGAGCCACTGTGCATCTTCCAAGGCTGTGCTGCTCATCTCAGTGAACAGCACCATCACCCACGTCAGCACTCGAGTATTTATACCCCCTTCCCATCCTTGGAGTTCATCTTTGATGCGCCTCTCTCTTCCTCGGCACTCTTTATTTACAGAGCTAAAAGTCTCTTCTCTAATGCCTGCTTTTCATGTCAATGACCCACGTCTTAGTTCCCATTCTCATCCCTTTCTTTCCAAATAACTACGTCTTCACCCTTACCCACTGTATGCTCTCCATGCTGTTGCCAGGTGAGTGAGCCCAGACAGAGATTTGATATATGTTAAGCCTATTCTTTCCTTCCTCGATATAAGGTCTGTCTTGCAGGGAGTGACAGCCCCTCCATGCTCTGCACTTGCCTACCTTTCCTGCCCTGTCTCTTGTCTCTGCACAGCCCAAGTCTTGCTTAGCTTAGCTCATGCTTCACAATGTTACCCGTGATGACCCTCTGCATCTGAGTCTTCCCTCTCACAGGGAAGCCTTCTGTAACCTCAAAAATTGAATTAGATGCCTGCATTTGGAAGGGAAAACAGTGCTTCTTTTTGCCCTTTAGTTTATCTGTTGCTCATCCCTGTAACCTGTGGCTTCAAGTACCACCAGAGCATCCTGTGACCAAGTTAAGGTAAGGAGGGAGGAAATCCCTGTTGATAGATACCATCTTGATACTCAGGAAATGGTGCTCTCCGTTCCTCATGGGTGTTAAATTTCAGTTGCAGAATTTTTTATCAGCTGGATCACTCTGTTGGTTTGTATGCTATATTTACACTTATTGTGATTTCTGTTGAAATTTGAGGCTTGAGTTTATCCTTTTGCTTTTTGTTTGGTATTTGTCTTAAGGATTCTTCATTTCTTTTCTCATTTAAAATTAATTTTATGGGTGTGTTCTCATTGTACATAGTATCTGGTTACATAATGTTTCCATACATGTGTGTGATGTGCTTATACGTATTTTCCATGTGCCCCACCTTCCTCTTACACTCTCTGCCCTCTGTTACCTGCCTTTGTTTTCCTAGAAAAATTTTCTTCTACTCATTTATAAATACATGATTTTGTGTATCTGTATAAAATGTAGGAACCACAAATGAGAGAAAGCATGTGATATCTGTCTTCCTAAGACTGACTGAATTCACTTCATATGATTGTCCCCAGCCGTATTCATTTTCTGTAAATTACCTAGCTCCGGTCTTTTTATGGGTGAAGAACTTTCCATTGTGTGAATCCACCACATCTTCTTTTCCACTTCCAGCTGTTGAACAGCTGTACTGGCTCCAGAGCTTAGCTGTTGTGAATAGGGCTGCAGTGAGCAGTGATGTGAACTGGTCTCTGTTTGGTGTTGACTTGGAGTCCTTTGAGTGAGACCCCGGAGTGGTGTGGCTGTGTCACAGTACACATCTCTTCTTCGTGTTTTGAGAAATCTCCACACTGGTTTCTACGGAGGCCGGGTCAGCTTACATTCTTCCCAGAATTTGTCCACAACTCACTGACTGCCATTCCGATCAGGGTGAGATGGAATCTCAATGGAGTCTTAATTTGTATACCTCTCATGGCTAACAATGTTGGAAATCTTTCCAATGGCTATTGGCCATTTTGCACTGTCTTTTGAGAACTGTATGTTCATTCGTTGATCACATTTACTGATTAGATCATTTGGCTTCTTTGTTATTAATTTCTTCAGAATATGTTCTGGATATTAATCTTCTGTCATATGTATAGCTGGCAAAAATTTTCTCCTATTTCTGCCTCTGCTAATTGTCGCCCGCTTTCCCCCCCTTCTTCCCCTTTTTGGATAGCATCTTGCTCTGTAGTCTAGGCTGACCTCAAACTTGCAGTGATCCTTCTGTCTCTGATGTCTGAGAATGCGTTTACCACCACGCCTAACTTGATTAACTCTTTCCTTGACTGTGCTGAATCTTTTTAATTTCATAAGGATACCTCTGTCGCTTGCCGTTATCTCCTGAGTGACTAGAGCTCCATTGAGAAATTCCCTGTGTGTGCCCGTATGTTGAGCTGTTTTCCTTGCCCTTTTCTGGTCGCAGTTTCAGAGTTTCACGTTGAATGTTAAGATCTCTGCTCTGTAAGGAGCTGCATCTTGTGAAGGGTGAGAGACAGCGATCTAGTTTCGTTCTTCTGTATGCAGGTACAGCTTTGCAACACTGTTTGCTGAAGAGGCTTTTTTTTCAATGTATATTTTTGTCATCTTTGTCAATAACCAGGTGGCTTTGGTTGTGTGTGCTTATCTCTGGAGCCTCTGTTATATTCCAGGGCTCTGTGTTCTGTCTTTGTGTTAATACTGGGTGATTTGAATGAGAACGAACCCCAAAGCCTCATATGTTTGAATACTTGTTCCCCACTCTGTCGGTGGAACTGTTTGGGAAGCATTGGGAGGCGTGGCTTTGTTGGAGGAGGTGTGTCACTGGAGACTGGCTTTGAGGTTTTAAAGGACTCATGATATTCCTAGTTCTCTCTCTCTGTCTCCTGCTTGTGGATTAAGATATGAGATCTCAAGTAGTTCCTTCACTTTGCCGTCATCTGTCTACTCTAACCCTCTGAAACCATAATCCAAATGAAATGTTTTCTAAGTTTCTTTGGTCATGGTGTTTTGTCCAAACAATGGAAAAAAAACCTAAGACAAATACTGTGTTGCTTTTGTTACTATGGCTCTGTAGAATTTAAAGTCAGATATGGTGACCTAGCCAGGGTCTTTTGTGCTTCCATATGAATTTTAAGGCTGTATTTTTCTTTCTGTAAAGAACAGCATGGGAATTCTGAACAGGATCGCATTGAATCTACACATGCTTCCAGTAGCACAGCATTAATTCTCCCAGTCTATTACCACAGGAAGTCTTTCTTTCATCTAGCATCTTCTTCAAGGATTCTCTTCAGTGTTTTAAAGTTTTCAGTATTGATGTTTCTCACTTTCTAATGTAGGTTCTTCATTCTACATATAATTTTGTTCTCTTTGGCGCTAACCAAGATCTTTGAATTATTTATTAAACTTTTAATAGTTTATATAATTTATAGTATTTTGAGTTCTGTTGGGTTTTTTTGGTTCTTACTTTAGAGCAGGGGTTTAGTAAACTTCACATTTTTAAAGAGTTTTTAAAATGAGGTTATGAAGTGAGATGGAGAGATGGTCCTGGGTTCAGTTCCCAGTACCTACAATGTGGCTCACAACCACCTAGAATTCTAGTTCCAGGGGTTCTGATGTTCTCTTCTGACCTCCATGGACACCAGATGCACACATGGTACACATACATGCGTGTAGGCAAAATACTCATGTACATAAAATATTTTTTAAAAATCTTTTAAAAAACAAGCCCAGTTTTATTATGTGAAAGGGATGTGATTTGTGAAATTTGTCACTGTGTGAAATCAAACACTTGAAAGCAACATCATGACTTGATGGAAGAATGACATAACCATGAGATACGTGAGGCTGATGCCAACATAACACAGCATGTCCTATAAGACAGCATGCCCTATGACACATGTGCTCCATGACACAGCATGCCCTATGACACATGTGCTCCATGACACAGTATGGCCTATGACACATGTGCTCCATGACACAGCATACCCTATGACACAGTGTGCTCCATGACACAGCATGGCCTATGACACATGTGCTCCATGACACAGTATGGCCTATGACACATGTGCTCCATGACACAGCATGCCCTATGACACAGTGAGCTCCATGACACAGCATGCCCTATGACAGTGTGCTACATAACACAGTATGGCCTATGACACATGTGCTCCATGACACAGCATGCCCTATGATACATGTGCTCCATGACACAGCATGCCCTATGACAGTGTGCTACATAACACAGCATGCCCTATGACACAGTGTGCTCCATGACACAGCATGCCCTATGACACATGTGTGCATGCCCTATGACACATGTGCTCCATGACACAGCATGCCCTATGACACAGTGTGCTCCATGACACAGCATGCCCTATGACACAGCATGCCCTATGACACATGTGCTCCATGACACAGCTATGACACATGTGCTCCATGACAGCAGTGACACAGTGAGCTCCATCCCTATGACAGTGTGCTACATAACACATGCATGCCCTATGATACATGTGCTCCATGACACAGCATGCCCTATGACATGCTACATAACACAGCATGCCCTATGACACAGTGCTCCATGACACAGCATGCCCTATGACACATGTGCTCCATGACACAGCATGCCCTATGACACATGTGCTCCATGACACAGCATGCCCTATGACACAGTGTGCTCCATGACACAGCATGCCCTATGACACATGTGCTCCATGACACAGCATGCCCTATGACACATGTGCTCCATGACACAGCATGCCCTATGACACAGTGTGCTCCATGACACAGCATGCCCTATGACACAGTGAGCTCCATGACACAGCATGCCCTATGACAGTGTGCTACATAACACAGTATGGCCTATGACACATGTGCTCCATGACACAGCATGCCCTATGACACATGTGCTCCATGACACAGCATGCCCTATGACACAGTGTGCTCCATGACACAGCATGCCCTATGACACATGTGCTCCATGACACAGCATGCCCTATGACACAGTGTGCTCCGTGACACAGCATGCCCTATGACACATGTGCTCCATGGCACAGCATGCCCTATGACACATGTGCTCCATGACACAGCATGCCCTGTGACACATGTGCTCCATGACACAGCATGCCCTATGACACAGTGTGCTCCATGACACAGCATGCCCTATGACACAGTGAGCTCCATGACACAGCATGCCCTATGACAGTGTGCTACATAGCACAGTATGGCCTATGACACATGTGCTCCATGACACAGCATGCCCTATGACACATGTGCTCCATGACACAGCATGCCCTATGACACAGTGTGCTCCATGACACAGCATGCCCTATGACACATGTGTTCCATGACACAGCATGCCCTATGACACAGTGTGCTCCGTGACACAGCATGCCCTATGACACATGTGCTCCATGGCACAGCATGCCCTATGACACATGTGCTCCATGGCACAGCATGCCCTATGACACAGTGTGCTTCATGACACAGCATGCCCTATGACACATGTGCTCCATGACACAGCATGCCCTATGACACAGTGTGCTCCATGACACAGCATGCCCTATGACACAGTGTGCTCCATGACACAGCATGCCCTATGACAGTGTGCTACATAACACAGTATGGCCTATGACACATGTGCTCCATGACACAGCATGCCCTATGAGGCAGCACTGTCTCTGATACTCTATACCAGTGTGCTCTGTGACACCATGTGCTCTATAACACAGTGTGCTCTGTGAGCAGAGTGCTCTATGAAGCGTTATGCTCTAGGACACTCTATGATACAACATGCTCTATGATACAGTGTACTCTGCGTCACTCCATGACAGTGCGTTTTATGATCCATCATAGTCTATGATGCTCTATGATGGTCCGGGACTCGTCTGCTCTGCACTGGTGTACTCTGTAAGACAGCATGTTCTCTACACTAAACATAAGAAGCAGTGGACTTTCTAATAATGATTTAAAGGTGTAGGAAAGCAAATATATAAAGTGTAGCGTAGTGGTCCGTTATCATTTTCAAGGGTTACATGCTGAGCTGTGCTTTTATCTACCTGACAGTGGGCTCAGTTTGCTTACAAGGTATCTTCATGGATATCTGAACAATGCAGTGCTGTACAGCAGCTGGCAACAAAGCCACTGAGTAGCAGGAATCCTTTAGTTCTCTTGTGATCTTAGGAGGTCCCCATTGTGATCCCTCATTGTTGTGTGATCATGCAACAGTGAATGTACATGGCTTGCAAGACTAAAATGTTACTCATCCCTTTACAAAATGTATATATATATATATTACAGACTTTGGCCCATTCCAGGCTTGCTTGAGTTAGGATGTCACCACTTCCCAAACACTGGGGAAATCTGAACCGTTTCCCTCCTATTCTTTGGGCTACTTTTGTTACGTGTTCTATAGATACACTGGCCCACAGTCACACAGATACGCATAACATATAAAATATATATTGTACATATATAAACCCAGAACATAGTTATTTATACTCATTAGAAAGTATTATGTACTATGCAGACACATCCTCGGCTCCTCTCTATCTCTCTCTGTTTTTCTGTCTCTCTCTCTCTCTCTCTCTCACACACACACACACACACACACACACACTCTGCTGTGTATGATTTTTGTTGTTGTTGCTTTAAACAATCAATATTCTGCCATCTTTGCTCACACGTTGGCTCTATGCTTTTCACTCTCCCTTTCAGTTCTGTGCTCTACAGAGGACCATTTTCCTTCAGACTAAAGAAGTTCTTCAGAGCATCTTTTGCTATGGTCTTTGGTAATCAATGACCCGCTTTCATTTGAAAGAAAACAATCTTGATTTCTTTTCTTTTTTAAAAATGTGTGAGTGCTCTGTCTGCATATATACCAGCATGCCAGAAGAGGGCATCAGATCCTATTACAGATGGTTGTGAGCCACCATGCAGTTGCTGGGAATTGAACTCTGGACCTCTGTAAGAACAGCCAGTGCTCTTAACTGCTAAGCCATCTCTCCAGCCTCCAGACAATCTTGATTTCTAAAGGACTCACTCTCTGAGTTCTAGGTCAGTAGTTTGAGCCTTCCTCGGTGCCCATTCTTCATCCCCTCTCCCTCCTCCCTGCTCCTCCTGTCACTGCTCCTCTCCCTCTCCCCGTTCTCCCCTCCATATTAAATGTGTTACTTGGTTACCTCCTGTTTTCCATGGAAAGACCTCAGCCTGCCTCATTGTTGGTCACTTGAAGAAGCATATCCTCCCTTCTTAGGCCAATTTCAGGACAATGCTTGCTTTGTTTGGTTGGTTTGTTTCCAGCCATTTTTATTTATATTTCTTTATATTTATCTTACTCGGTGTTCTCCAGACAGCATCTCTGGTGTGTGGGTCGGTGTGTCTCCCTCATTTGGGAACACCATAGGCCAGCATCCTTTAGTTATTGACTTGTCCTTTGTCCCTTTGTCCCTTTGTCCTTTGTTACCTCCAGTCCATGAAAATGAGTGACTTTGGCTTATTAATGAAATAGAACTGATTTCCAATGATAGTCATTTTCTTGCTATTCCAGGGAGTCAGGTTAACAACCATGTCTCTCAAGTTTGAGGGTGGCCGTCATGGTTTCTGAGCTGTCCAGCTAAAGTTGATTTGGGGGTAGTTCCCAAAATGGAGGAAGATTTCGACATTTGATGTGATTTGCACACAAATGCTGTATTCTTAAACACCCAATTCCTCCCTTGACATCTTTCCCATGACTTTTTCATCCACGGACCGTGGATGTAAGGCATCACTTTTTTAATGTCCCACACTCTTTTTAGCAAATTCTACATTTTGAAATGTGGGGCTCATAATTTGGTGTCTGAGGATAAGCTTGAATGGCTTAATAGAAGATGAGCATGCTGCTTCATGTAAAGTGGAAATTCTCTTCAAAACTTTGGCCCCCAGATCTGTGGGAGCCCTATCTGTACTTTGTGTTTGGTGCACCTATTATATGAATGGCAACAGGGTTAGCACCTGGGGACTTCTCCTTCATGAGTGACAGCTCTGTTCTGTCTCTTCAGCAGGAGAAGGATGCAGGACTTCCTCTGGATAAACCACAGCTCTCTTACCGAGTTTGTTCTTCTAGGCTTCTCTAGGGAAACAAAGATAAATGGCATTCTGTTTGGTGTCTTTCTTCTCCTCTACGTCATCACCCTCTTAGGCAATGGGCTCATCATCACCTTGATACGCATGGATTCCCGCCTCCACACACCCATGTACTTTTTCCTCAGTGTCTTATCCATCCTGGATATGGGCTATGTCACCACCACAGTGCCCCAGATGCTGGCACATCTAGTCTGTGAGAAGAAGACCATCTCTTTTATTGGATGTGTGGCTCAGATGTACATTTTCCTGATGCTGGGGATCACAGAGTCTTGGCTTTTTGCCATCATGGCTTATGATAGGTATGTGGCCATTTGCCATCCTCTCCGATACAAAGTCATTATGAGCCCTTTGCTGCGAGGGTCATTGGTGGCCTTCTGTGGGTTCTGGGGTATCAGCTGCGCCCTGGTCTATACTGTCTCTGCTATGATTCTTCCCTACTGCGGCCCCAATGAGATCAACCACTTCTTCTGTGAAGTACCTGCTGTCCTGAAGTTGGCCTGTGCAGACACCTCTCTCAACGATCAGGTGGACTTCGTCCTAGGCTTCATCCTTCTCTTGGTCCCTCTCTCCCTCATCATTGTGGTCTACATCAACATCTTTGCTGCTATCTTGAGGATCCACTCAACTCAAGGGCGGGTCAAGGCCTTCTCCACCTGCGCTTCCCACATCACTGTGGTCACCATGTTCTCCATCCCATGTATGATCATGTACATGAGACCTGGCTCCGAGGCCTCCCCAGAGGAGGACAAGAAGCTGGCTCTCTTCTATAACGTCATCTCCGCCTTCCTCAACCCCATCATCTACAGCCTTCGAAATAAAGATGTGAAAAGGGCTTTCCTCAAAGTGGTAGGCTTCAGCAAAGGCTCAGAATGAAGGCCAGGGGGTGGTGAGACTAGTAGTCTTCTGGAACACTCTTCAGGAAACTTCCTGTAATGATAATGCCTTTCATAACGATATTATACTGCGTCTAGCAAACTGACTTTGGTTCAACACCAGTTACTTAACGTAGACTTTATTGGGAGTTTACCATTTATTATCTGTACTCATGATTACGTGTACTCATATGGTTCTATGGGGACTGATCATGTACACAGGTTCATGCAATTCCATCAGGGTATAAAACTATTCCATCACCACACAAGGAAACATTCCATATGGTCCCCAGACTCTAACTTCTTGTACTGATGTCATTGTTTTTCCTCCACCAGATGCAGTATGCGATGTTGTGGGCTCTCTTTTTTACTCACTGTAATACCTTTGGGAGCCATTAAAGCACTGCGTATAGCAGGTGTATGCTTATATGTCTTGCCACAGTTTAATTTGGGTACAAGAGTGATGGTTTCCATCCTTCAGCTATTCCGTATAAAGCTTCTATGAGTATTCACGTGAAGATTTTTTTCTCTTTTTGATACTTTTTAAATAACATTTGCTTATCTGTTGTGGGAGGGGGCAAGTGTGCAAGTGTGGGGATTGAAGGACAGCTCGTAGGAGTCCATCTCCCCCTCCTACCACATGGGACCTGAAGACCGAACTAGGAGGTCAGGCTTGTGCCTTGTCTGCTGAGCCTCTCACTGGCCCTCATGTACAGGTGTTTGGAAAAGTTTTTCTCTTTAGAATAAATACACAGGAATGTGAGTGTCAGGGTGTATATGCATATATTTCAGCTCTTTTAATCAAATCAACAGATAGATACTATTTTGTATGTACCAGTGTGTCTACACTTAGACAGTTGCATTGGAAGGCTGTGCAGCACTGAGACTCCTTGAACTTCTGAAAGAAACAGAAACTGGTATTACTGCTTTGAAAACAGTCTGCCAGTTCAGCCAATAGCCAGTGTAGATGGACACATGGTCCATCCACTTTGCTCCCCAATACATATCTAAGAGAAGTTAAAACATGCATGATTTAGAGATGGCTCAGCAGTTGAGAGTGCTGGCTACTCACCTCCAGGACGCAGATTCGATTCCCACTATCCGTGTGGTGACTCACAACTGTGTGGAACTTCAGTTCTAAGGGTGATGACCTCTTCGGGCTTCCACAGGCATTGCACACACATGGTGCACAGACATGCATTTAGCCCAAGCACCCATACACATAAAGTATCTTTAATGTATATACCTGTGGTCATAGCAAATTTATTTTGATAACTAGAAAGCAAGATCACTAAAACCTTTTGGCTGAATGGATAAATACAATATGGTATATCTACAGAATGGAATATATTTTGTTCTAAAAGGGAATGAATACAAATACATATTATATGTAATATATATATATATATATATATATATATATATATATGCTACAGTGTTGGTTGTTTTTTAAATCAATTAAAGAAGCCAGTTACAAAAATTCATGTACTGTGTCATACCATTCATAAAAAATGTCAGAACAGGCAAATTCTTAGAAAGAGAAGGTGGATACATGTAGTTGGTCCCAGGGGTATGATGGGAATGGGGGAGCAATTACTTAAGAGTATGGAGTTTCCTTTGAGGCAATGAAAATGCTCTAAAATTGTTTGTGCTAATGGTTACAAAACTCTGTGGATATAGTAAAATACTGAGCTGTATACATACAATGCATGAACTTTACAGTGTGTGAATTATGCCTAGATAAAGTTGTTTTTAAACCGGATGTGATAGTCTGTGTTTCAGTACATGAACTTCCATTGCTCTGTGTATCCCTAGAGGTAAGTGTGGTCAGAATGTTCTTCTTTTAGTCAGCCCATCAGGCTGAGCAATGCGATGATGTCATTGTGTGCGTTTGCATTTGATTAACA
Organism: Cricetomys ansorgei; assembly: GCA_026225945.1. Classification (NCBI taxonomy): domain Eukaryota; kingdom Metazoa; phylum Chordata; class Mammalia; order Rodentia; family Nesomyidae; genus Cricetomys; species Cricetomys ansorgei. The sequence goes on from JAMJFZ010001452.1 coordinate 23,141, forward strand.
GCTCATGGTGGTGAATTTATTTTATGTGTTTATTTTCCGTCCTACTTATTTTCTAAGTATTTGCTCAAAGTTCTATTTGCTAACTGGATATAATTTAAGATTTTAAAAAAATTATTTGTGGTGTGTGAGAGAGAGAGAGTGAAAGAAAGAGAGGGGGAGAGAGAGGAGGTAGGGTGGGTACCCGAGAAGCTCAGAAGAGGGCATTGGATCCCCTGGAGCTGGAGTTGCAGATGGTTCTGAACCACCCAGCGTGGGTGCTGGGAACCGAACTCTGGTCCTCTGGAAAGCAGCAAGCACTCTTCATTACAGTACCATCTCTCCAGCCCTCCAAGTACATTTTTGCGGGCATTGAGTCCTCTAGTCTGCACGAGGGTTCCTCAGTCTCCACAAAGGAGGATAAACAACAATAGTTAAGACAAGTGAACACAGCACTTCACTCTTCTATGGGACTCAATATGTCACGCCTGTCGCGCCTTAAATGACATGCATTGTATGTTGATGCATTTCTTTTAATAATAAAAATAAAGAAATTAAAAGTTAGAAAAGTTAAGAGAGTAAAATTAACAATGTGCACATTGGGGAAAAATTACAAGACTCCCCTCCAGACAGAGACCTGTCCTGAAATAACTGCCAGCTTCTTATCTAACGGAATGCAGGTGTTCAGGCATACATCACTGCAAGAGTGTTCGTCCCCTCCCAGCTGCAGGCCTCTAATCTTCAAGGTTAATTTTCGTGGGTAGTCTTAGCACAACAGTCTATTAATGAATAGCTGATTTTAGGCCTGTATACTTACTATTAAAAGAGGGCAGGCATTCAGGGGTGAATTATCTACTTGCTTTTTTAAGCTTGCTGACCTACTGTTTAGACTTCGTTTCTGATCTTGACTATGGCTTTGTCTCTATGGGAAGGTCAGTTTTACCAAGAATAATTTTTATATACCTACAGAAAGCATGAATAGTTCTCACACATGCCAAAAACTTGAAGGCCAGTAAAACTGTTACAGTTACTTAGAATTGAGATGGCAGAGTCCCTCTCCCAGCCATCCCAGGAATTGATTTGAGTTTTAACTATTAGGCCAAATAGACAATAATTATTGATGAGAGGCTTTTGTCATCATAGAGTAAGATGAGAAAGGGGCAAAGCAGTTGGTGGGCTTCAGATTCCTAGCAAAGGGAAAAACCAGGATCCTTGTCAAGCTGGTTATGTCCACAGCCTGGGTATCATCGGCCCTCAACATATTTTCTTTACAGTTGAATTTAGAGAGTAATTTATATATTTTTCTTTGTTTTAGTTTTTGTTTTACCAGAGATGGGATTTGCAAATGTTTTATCTCAGTCTCTGGTTTGCCCTCTTTCTTTTTTAAGGGTACCTTTCATGGAGCAATATTTTAATTTTGGTGAAGTCCAGTCAATTATTAATTTTTTATGATATGGGATTATGTTTTGGTATAAATGTCCAAAAAAATCTCTACTTAAGCCTAGATCATGAATATTTTCTCTTATTTAAAAAATAAGATATATATATATAATATTTTTATTAATAACTTAAGTTTCATACAATGTCTCCCGATAATACCCTCTTCCCATTCCTCCATAGCCCACCCTCTCACCCCTGTGCCCTTAAAAACTAAAAATTAAAAAAATTAAGTTCAGCTTGTGTGGCAGGAGCATGGATCCTGGGCATCACCATGGTTTTTGGAGGCAGCAGGCTGCTCTGATCATGGACATCCCTCAGGTACCCGGACTTGCAGGTACCAGAATCTCCCGTAGGCACCAGGGCATCCCCCAGGCACCAGGATGTTCCACAGGCACCAGAATATCCCACAGATGCCCAGGCATCATGCAGGCACTGGGACAACCTGAAGATACCTGGACATTATGCAGGCACTCTGACACCACACAGGTACCCAGGCATCCCACAAGTACCAGGACATCCTGTTAGCACCCAGGCATTCTTCAGGCACCTGGACCATTTCATGGATTTAAAAGCAGGCTCTCATGTAGCCCAGGCTAGACTCAAACTTGCTTATGTAAACTGCCTTTGAACACTTGATCCTACCTCTGCTTCCTCAGTGCTGGGATCACAGGTATGTGCTAGCATACCTGGCTAGACCATTTTTTCACCACCACCCCCCCCTTTTCTCTTCCTCTAGCTTAAATTACATACATGGAAGACCATTTTGGCATTATCTCACATCTCTTGAATGTCATTGCTTTAGCTACTTTTTTGTTTCTGTGACCCAATAACTGAGAAGAAGAAGCAACTTAGCAGATAAGTTCTTTCTGTTTGTTTGTTTGTTTGGCTCACTAAGCATCATCCATCATGTTGGGAAGGCGTGGTGGCTGGCATGGATCAAGGCTGCAACAGCATAAGCCTGCTCTTTCACAACTCTGCAGAACAAGGAGCATGGCCACACTATATGTATCAAGACCTTCCCTTTGCCAAATTGTTCCCTCCAAATAGACCCCACCCCTTAAATGTTCTACTATCCCCCAAATGACACCATCAGTTGGGGACCAGCTGTCCAGGCACACTATTCTGTGGTGGATTTTTTTCATCTGAACTCTAACAGTCAGGTTCTTTCTCCCTAATCTTTTCTTCTTTTGTTGTTTCAGTGGGTGATTTTTGTGGACATATCTTGGAGGTCATTGATTTTTCTTTCTGCTGTCTTCTTTTGCTGGTAAAACAGTGGACTAAATGACTCAGTTCCAGCATATTGTCTTTTATGCTGAGTGTTTCCATTTCAATCCTTTCCAATTAATTAATTTTTAGATTTAGAGCAGTTTCAGGTCAACAAAAAAAATTGCATAGGAAGTGAGAGTTCTTATATATCCCCCATCTTCGATATCATTAACATCTTGCAGGGTGTTAATTAACGTTCATCGGAAACAGAGACATACTGGCAGAGAAGTGCTGACTTAGTGGGCCTCTTGCTGCCATAAGTTTCATCACATAATTTCAATCGTGGAAATGTTTTAATAGCTGTTAATGGTGGGATCACAACCTGTTCTCTAGCTGCTTCTTACTTCTTGCTCACTTAATATCATGCTGTGAGTATTGTCATTACAGAATAACAGCAAAGTGACGTTTCGACGGCCACACAGGAACTCGGACGTGCCCGCACCCAGAGCGTTTCTGCGGCTCCGTGTTATAGACGTGCTTCCAGCTCTTCCAAGTTTTCCTTGCTGTGATTCACATAGTGGAAATGTAGCTGTTGCTTTTCCTGTGCCTCTTATATCCAGTTCCTAAGGTGCCCTAAGAGAAGAATTACAGGGTTGACGGTCATGGACAGACATCTTTAATGTTCCAGAGACATGATGATAGTCATTTTTACAATAGATCCATTCATTTTCATACCAGCACTCTAGAATACCCACGTTTTATTGCATTCTAAAGAGTGAGACCTGACGGAAGTGAATAAGGAAACACGGAATTGGCCCAACTCTCTTTTGCTCAGGCTGCTGTGAAGATGGCAGACTTTCAGACTGAGTCTGCTTACCAAAAACAGCCCACAGTCTTTCAAAACCAGAAGTGGGTTCTGCTGGGAGAAGCCTGGCGAGGAGAAACTCCCTTGGTACTTCAAGAACATCGGTCTAGGCTTCAGGATGTCCAAGGAGGCCATCGAGGGCACCTACATAGACGAGAAATGCTCTTTCACTGGTAACCTCTCCATGCAAGGTCAGACCCCGTCTGGTGTCATGACCAAGATGAAGATGCAGAGGACCATTGTCATTCTACATCCAAAAGTACAATTGCTTTGAGAAGTGCCACGGAACATGTTTGTGCACCTGTCCCCCGTTTCAGGGATGTATAGATCGGAGACATTGTCACCATGGGAGATGCAGGCCTCTGAGCAAGACAGTGTGCTTCAGTGTGCTCAGGGTCAAGGCTGCCAGCACCAAGAAGTAGTTCCAGAAGCTCTGAGAGGACTCTGGCCGACTCTCTAGAACAAATAAAGTTATTTACCAACTTAAAAGAAAGTTAAGAGATGGGGCTGGAGAGATGACTCCGTGGTTAAGAGCCCCGGCTGCTCTTCCAGAGGAACCAGTGTGCACATGGTGACTCACAACCATCTGTAACTCCAGTTCCAGGGAATCCAATTCCCTCTTCTGGCCCCTGAGGGCACCAGGCACAAAAATGATGCACAGATACACACAAGGGCAAAGCACTCACACACATAAACATCTTAAATAGCAAAGTTTTAAAAAGAGTGAGACTCTTCCTCAAGAATAGCAATCAATAAGGAACATCTGTTGCCAATTTTATGGTGTTCATTTTTCTTTTTAAAATTTTATTTTACTTATTCATTTTCTGTGTGTGCCTATGTGTGTGTGTGTGTGTGCGCGCGCGCGCACAAGTGCATGCCACAGCACAGTTGTAGGGGGCAAAAGACAACTTATGGAAGTCAGTTCTTTTCTTCCACTGTGTGGGTTCTGGGACTGGAGCTCAGGTTTTCCGGCTTGGTGGCATGTGCCTTTACCTGCTGAGCCATCTCATTGGCCCCATATTTTTATTACTAATAATAAAGCCCTCTCTTTGTCAGTGATACCATGTAACTGCACGCTGCAGGTCCTGTTTGTTACTCATGTCCAGTGTTGCTTTATTATTTAGGCAGCAGTCTGGCTCTGGTTGGCTGGTAGACACGGTAGGAATTCATTCGAGAACACTGCGAATGTCTTCCCTTGGCAAGGGCCCTGGATTTTATGGAGGAGCAGAGACCATGTCGCCAGTCTTCGTGTTAAACATTTCACACCAACAGAGTTCCTTGCTTCCTTCCTTCCTTCCTTCCTTCCTTCCTTCCTTCCTTCCTTCTTCCATCCCTCCCTCTTCCTCCCTCCTTCTTTTCTTTCTTCCTTCTTTCCTTCCTTCTCCTTTCTTCCTATCTTTCTCATTCTCTTGCAAGGGATTTGATTGGCAGCAAGGACCTGGGGGAAACTCATAGGGTTCACATTAAACATGTGACACGTCTTTAGCCTCTGACAACAGGAGCGCCTCCTCTTGGTGGGTGCAGGGGTTTCTGCAGGACCAAGTAAAGGCGAACCCCAATAAATGTGGTGGTGCCTATAAATGCAGTCTGAGAACAGTGGAGCCCACAGAAATGATTTCTGCTTATAGAGTCTGCGGGATGAGGAGAGTATAGGAAGGAGGGACCCTCCATTCATGAAATAGCATTCCATACTGTCTAGGGTAACACTGTCCCCACTTCTATTTCCCCTTGTGTGAACAGGGTCCTTTTGCTTTGACAGCATCAAGACAGACTGTAATTTTCCAAAATGTACTTTATTAAAATAAAGGGCAATGAGAAAAACAAGAAGTAGGCAGAAAGAGATGCCTAGCAGTAGCCCTACTCCATGATGACCCCCGGAGACGCTCTAAGGGGCAGAGACAGGTTTGCTTCTCTGCAGAGTCCCTTTGAGTATCTGCTTCTGGCACCTGCCCCTCTTTCTCCTTTACTCTCTCCAGCCACTTTCAGAGCCCACGAGGATCACAGCTGATGATGCATGATGGTTCATTGCTCAACAGTGAATATTAAAACAACAACAAATCAAAAGAGCTGAAGAGATGGCTCAGCAGTTAAGAGCACTGGCTGCCCTTGCAAAGGACCTGGGCTTGGATCTCAGTACCCATTTGATGATTCCCGACTATCCATAATACCAGTTCCAGGGAAATATGACGCCCTCTACTGGCCTCCATAGGCACTGCGTGCACATGCTGCACAGTCATACATGCAGGCAAAACATACCCTCACAAAATAAAAATGAAATAAAACTTTAAAAAGAAATGTTTTAAGAAAGAAAGAAACTGAAACATGCCAGGCTCTGCAGTAGACATTTTCCTAGATCACCTCAAGTAATCATTGCAACTTTCCTGTGAGGAAGAATCAGAAAACTCGCAGTCGTTAAATGACTCACAAAGTTCACATGCTTAGTAACTGGTAAAACTTTATTAGTCACGTTTCTTGTTACTGTGACCAAATTGACAAGAGGCAACTTAAGGGAGAAAGGGTTTGTTTGGGCTCACAGTCTGAAGGGTCACAGTCCGTCATGATGGGGAAGGCATGGTGGCAGGTGGCTCCATGCAGGCAAGAGTGTGCAGATGAGACTCCTCACCTCCTCCCTCCCATCTTGCGGGGACAGGACACAGAATGGATAGAAAGTGAGACCATTATAAAACCCAGTGATCCACTTTCTCTAGCCAAGCTTCATCTCCTAAAGGTCCCAGAACCTTCTCAAACAGTGCCACCAGCTCGGAACAAAGTGTTTGAATACAGGAGCCTATGAGGGACGTTTCACATTCAGACCCCAAGGCGGTTCTCTAGCCCTGGTCCTCTGGCAGTAAAGCTTTTGCACTGGACCCCTCGAGGTCTGAGCCTCCTGTCCCTCCCCAACCTGGGCAAGTATAAAAAGCTATGTTTATGGAGTCTGGATCTCCCACAGCTCATGGAAGAGTCCTTTGGAAGAGAGTGCCTGTAAGTCCAACTCCGTTCAGCTGCCCAGGCCTTTACTGCTAAAGCTTCACTCTGGAGCCCCACTCCACCCCAGCAGTTTGATAAAAGCCCTTTTCACGTCCTTGTTCCTTAGACTGTAGATGACAGGGTTGAGGAAGGCCGTGGCAATGTTATAGAAGAGGGCCATTCTCTTGCCACTGTTTGATAAGGAGCCAGAGCCAGGACTCATGTACATGATGATGCACGGAATGGCGAACATGGTGACCACGGTGATGTGGGAGGCGCAGGTGGAGAAGGCCTTGACCCGCCCCTGGGTTGAGCGGATCTTCATGATGGTGGTGAAGATGTTGGCGTACACAATGGCAATGAGGGAGAGTGGGACCACAATGACATTGAAGCCTGTGATGAAGTCCACCATGTCATTGAGGGACGTGTCTGCACAGGCTAACTTCAGAACAGCAGGGACCTCGCAGAAGTAGTGATCGATTTCAGTCGGGCCACAATAGGGCAGTCGCATGGCAAAGAAAGTATAGCACAGGCCGCCCACCACACCGTAGGTGGCACAGACACCCACCATTAGGAGACACATCCCGCGGCTCATGACGACCTTGTACCTGAGCGGGTGGCAGATGGCCACATACCTGTCCACAGACATGATGGAGAAAAGCCAGGATTCGGTGACCCCAAAGAGGAGAAAGATGTACATCTGGGCCACGCATCTTGTAAAAGAGATGGTCCTCTTCTTGCTGAGAATATGCACCAGCATCTGGGGTACAGTGGTGGTGGTATAGCACATGTCCAGCACGGAGAGAACGCCGATGAAGAAGTACATGGGTGTGTGGAGGCGAGAGTCCTGGTGGATGAGTGCGATGAGGAGGCTGTTGCTCAGGAGGATCATCAGATAAAAGACTAAAAAGAAAGTGAAGAGCAGAGGGTTGGTCCTGGGGCTGGGGGCGAAGCCCAGTAAAATGAATTCTGTCACGGTGGACCGGTTGAGTTCCTGCATTGTGATCTTTCCTGTTTAAAGAGGTTTCGGACATGTGACTCACTGAACATCTCAGGGAGTGTAGGGAATTTGCATACCCATTGTCCATTTACACTGACAGTCCCAGGAGGCTTTGGATTGGCAGGGGGTGCTGAGACGTAATTCCCATTTGTAGTTTGAATGATAATGGCATTTGGCTCAGGATTTCCCGAGGGCTTTATTGACGCAAATAGCAGAGGCAGTCCAGGGTAGCCCCGTAGTGTACTTTCCACTCTGGTCAGTACCTGCGGTTATCTACTTCTCCGACACAGCCCTGTGTCCCTCCAGGACTCTCCCCACTTCCCATTTTCTCTTGTGACTACAGAAGTTGCTAAACCTTGCATGGATAGATCAGGAGCAGGGTTGGGACTTTCCATGATTTGGGTTAAAGATGTTTTGCTTTACTTTTTTTGTTTTTTTAAATCATTGTTAGGATTTAGAAGACGTGCGTGCGTTCCTGAGTGCGTGCATGTGTGCATGTGTTTGTCACATGCATGGAGGTACCGACAGATGAACACATATTCTTTGGAGCTAACATGACAGGGTTTGTGAGCTATCCCATGTGGGTGCTGGGAACCAAACTTGCATCCTCTGCAAAAGCAGCAAGCACTCTTAACCCAGAGCCCTCTCTCCAGCCCCCACACCTGCTAACCCAGAGCCCTCTCTCCAGCCCCCACACCTGCTAACCCAGAGCCCTCTCAGAACTCTCTCTGAGTTCTGAACTCAGTCAGACTTGCATGGCAAGTGCCTAACCAACTGAGCTCTCTCCACAACCCCTTCTTTCCCAGTTTTAACTGGCCCCGGATTTCCTTCAACTTTCTGTTTTGTGAACCATCACAGAGACTTTTGATATACTTTCTCCAGGAACTTCTTTGACTTTATTTTAAAATGGGAGCCTGCAGGCCAGATAGAAGCTGTAGACATTTTGTCTGGATTGTCTGGTTTTTATATTTTAATTAACTGCTAATATTTTAAACAGTTGAGTTCATGCATACGAAACTGGACCTTCAGGATCACTAATTAGACCTGGCTTTGTCAGTCCTTGTTTCTATCTTCAGAAGTAGCCCGGAGATAAGTAAATATCCCTGGCTCGCCTTTTAAACAGAGTAGGAACTTCCTTACTCCTGATTCTTATTTGTCTGTAGACTGTATATATATATGGCCTTATGCATTTACATCGCCTGCTTAGCCCCCCTGTAACATATAAATTTATGATCCTTGTCCAGGTGATGTGCTCAAATTACACACTGCTGTTGTCACTGTTATACAATCTTCAGGAAATTTTATTTTATTTACTTTTTTTGAGACAGAGTCTCTCTGTAGCCCTGGCTGTCTTGGAACTGACTCTGTAGACTAGGCTGGCTTTGAACTCAGAAATCCACCTGCCTCTGCTGGGATTAAAGGGGTGCACCACCACACCCAGCCAAAAAAAGGGTGGGTGAGAGAGAGGAAGTTCATATGTCTGGGAACAGTCAGCCTGGACAAGACTGGGGCAGGATTTCTCTGGCTCTCTGGGGGATCCTCTGCTGAGCTACATGAACAGTCAACGGTTTCTGTGTGTGCCTTGGGTTGGACCCGGAAAGTGGGGTGTGGGGCCTTGGGAATCCAAGTGCCAGCTCTCACTAGGTGTCTCGTGTGGACTGGCTAAGTGCTGTGTAAGAAGCCACTTAAGGCTGAACAGGCTCAGAGGTGTGGTGGGCCAGGAGGGGACTCACACTTCTGGACTGGCTTGTCTGCTGACAACACAACTGGGAATGCTCACTGGCCTGGGTGGGCATTTGCCATGGGGCTTAAAGTTCTCAATATTTGTAAGGCCCTTGGACATTTTTGTCTGAGGCAAACTTATGAGCCATGAAGCTATCCCCACCCCAGACAGGCACGGCCCACTGTGTCTCCTCTTACTAGGTAAGACACTCCTTGAAACTCGTGTGATAACCCCTACTACTTCATTCGTTTTCACCAAAGCCCAGAGAGGAGGAGCAATCGGGCTGCGGCCCCAGCCTTGCTCAGCCCCTTGTCCGGATGGAATGGAAATCACAATTGTTTGTGGTTTTGCTGCCTCCCCTGCATCTGTCTCCAGCTCCTCTCCTGCAGCACAGGCTGGGATGAGACACTTAAGACAGATGACCTGGCCGCTCCCTGGCTCTCACCCTCAGCAGGTCACTGCGTCTTATCTGCAGAGAGAATGTTGACTCCCAGCGTCTGCTTCTAAATGTGTTCTCTCTCCTTTTCCCTGTCACTAGCTGTCCCCCCTTACACACTCACATGCACTCACACATACACACATATGCACACACCTCACACATACACATGCACACACATACCCCGTTCCTCCTTATCAGCACAGACCTTTAAGGGTAAGAATAATCCCGAGTGGGGGAAAGCAGAGAGAAGATAGGAAAAGCTGGTGAGGTCGCTACAGGAAGACAGACACACAAGGCAGAGAAAGACACAGGGAGCCGGAGGCTGGGTGCTGATGGGGTGAGTGCTGAAAGCATGGTGGATGGAGGGGTGGGGAGGACTGGGGGCCTCAGAAGGAAGGAGAAGGTGCACTCCTCTCTATGTTTAAGAAGGACAGTGGCTGAAGAGATGCCTTGGGGCTACAGTGTTGGCTGTGCTTCCCGAGGGCCCAAGGCCAGTTCTCAGCACCCATGTCAGGCAGCCCACAATTACTGCCTGGAACTCCAGGTCTAGGGGATCCTACACTCTTCTGGCCTCCACGGGGACCCAGCACAAATGTGGCACATGCGTGCACACGCGAGTACACACAGACACGCGATTAAAAAGTAAAAATGGGTATTTTTTAAAAAAGAAAAAAAGGGCTGGAAGAGACACAGTGGCATTTAGACCTCACAACAGACTGTTGGAGGGACCAAAGAAGGTGCACTGACAAAATGAGAGAGAAAGGTGGACAGGGAAGGAGGGAAGAATGTCAAGATGCTGAGCGGACAGATGCTGAGGGCTGTGAGACCTCGGAGGTTCTGAGAGACACAGAGACAGTGAGCTGTGAGTGCAATGAAGGTAAAGGCAGAGACTGGGGAGAGGGGGAGAAGTCTAGGAAGGTGGGCAGAGGGGGAAGAGGAGGGAAGAGTATGTGCTGGAGGAAGAATCCAGGAGCAGGCAGGCAGGCAGGGGACCATGGACAGGAGAGGGCTGTGCAGAGATTCGGACATGGAGAGGGATGCAGAGGACCAGACTCTAGCAGGAGACTTGCAAGGGGGAAAGCCTTGTGAACCAGAGAGGGTCCTGGAAGAAGAGAGATGACTGAGAGTCAGGTGAAGGAGGGACTGTCCTGAAGGCAAAGCTAGAGAGAAGTTGAGAGAGAAAGAAAAGCAGAAAGACTAAGCTCAAGATCCAGGCAGAGAACCGCAGAGGGGCAGGAGGGAGAGATGGGACACGCAGGCACGGCAAACGGAAGCAGCGGTGGAGAGCAATGGACAAGGAGTGAAGGTAAGCAGGACACAGGCCCAGTTACAGAGAGCAACAGACAGTCTCAGAGGGAAGAGGCAGAGACGGGCGGCCACATGAGCTCACACAGACAGAAAGAGGCAGAGTCAGACATACAGGGCCAGCTGGCCAACAGAAGCTGCGGGTTGCCCTGCGCTCCTACCTGGAGCTCCTGGCCAGCACAGATGGAGGTGGAGCAGCTACCACCAGAGGACTGGGAACACTCCTGTCCTGCGCATATAGCCCTGCAGGAAAGAGGGTGTAGACATCGTGCCTTCAGACCCTGGAGGCCACTCTAGAGTGGCACTTGACCCCAGGGATCCAGACAGGACAGTTCCAGCAGCCAATTCTAAGCCAGAGGGAGAGGCACTGGGCTCTGAGGTATCTCACTCCCCAGGGACACCCAGGTGGCTCTCTCCTCTGGGTTCTAGGCTCAACTGGGACAGGGCTGAGCTTAGCTTCGATGCTAAGCTCAGACGATGCCTTTGGGCCAGTGGCTCCTCCTTCTTCAGGAAAAGAATCTGAGACAGTCTGGGAGCTCTGGCTTCACAAGAGGCCAGATGATGTCCCTGCCAGGTGATATCCCCAGGGCATTTTCAACCCATTAGGATAGTGGGCAAAGTGTCTAGAGTCTTTGAGGTGTCCTGGTCTACAGACATATTGTAGACTCAACAGCAAAGATTACGGGCTCAAAAAGAGGGACCACGCAAAACAAACATTACTAGTATATGAATGGTTATTATTATCAGCTACAGTTCATTAAACACATAGTCACATAGAAAGTGATTGCATTTAGTGTGGAACCTTGAATGTGGTACATTTCAACCTGTGTCTTATAAAGCAAGAAGCCCATGGGGGCCTTTAAACTACCCAGTGGCCTCTGGCGTCCCAGTCCTTGTGCCCTGGCGTTTCTGGCCACTTGGTGTAAAGCTTCTCTCTCTCTCCTTGCTGGGAGCACAGAGGGAAAGAAGGGGCCAGAAACTCCGGCACAGATTCAAGACAGACACTGGAAAGAATTTTTATCTTGCAGTTAGGTCAGAGTGAGAAAGCAGGGGGCACCTTGGAATGCTCACCTTTGAGTTTTTGGACAAAGGGGAGGGAGGAGCCCATTGCTTGATAGCAATAGAAAGGGCAGAGTCCATCCTTCCTGAGCATGAGATACACCTTGGCTCCCAGAGGCCCAGGAGCCCTCTGTGAGGACCTGAATTACAGGTGGAATGTGGCCTGATAAGTCATTCTAGGAGCAAAGCTGGGGTTCAGTGATCTGGAACCACATACAAGCTCTGGGGAGTGCTGTGCTGAGCTGAGCCCAGAGCCCTAAGCCCTGGGATAGGACCTCCTTAAGCTGGGCCGCCATGTCCTGGGAGGCAGAGTGCGGGGAAGCCAGTGCTGGGAACGGTGAGCCCCACTGCATTGATCTCTCTTCCTCCCAACTATGTTGAGGGTGAACATGCTTCTCAACAGCAGCTTTCTCCTGCTCCCAAACTTTGTCTATCCCTCTAGTACAGAGGTTCTCAACCTGTGGGTCGCGACCCCTTTGGGATTGAGCCACCCTTCCACAGAGGTTACATAAGACCATCTGCATAGCAGACATTTTCATTACTATTCATAACAGTAGCAAAATGACAATTATGAAGTAGCAATGAAAATAATTTTATGGTTGGGAGTCAGCAGAACATGAGGAACTGTATTAAAAGGTAACAGCATTAGGAAGGTTGAGAACCACTGATCTAGCAAATGGGATCTCAGGATTCAGGAGTGTCCAAGTCTGGCTGTATATAACTTGGTCTCCCTGTGATGTCTGTAGGGTGGGAAACCTTCGCCAGCCCCATCACCACATTGAAAGCTCCCACTCCGGGAGTCTTTCCATGCCTCAAGAGGACTGTTGCTTTCTCAGCATTTTTCTGGTCCTGCATGAATTCTTCTCTCCCTGCCTGACCAGCCCCTACACAGTCAGGAGACTCTAGTCTCCTCCCTTCTCTGCGGCAAGGCCTAAATCCCACAATGAAGCTCTGTGGATCATCAGTGTCCACACAGCTGCTTCAGTCATCTTTCTAACACCCCTGCCTTTGTTCCTCCCCTGCTGAGAAACCTTCACTGGTTCCCACGTGCAGAAGACTTTCTCAGCTCCTCTGTGGGTGGCTGGAGCCCTTCTGAGGTGTATCCCTGTCTGGCTTTCCAGGATCATCCCCTTGTATCGTCTTTAGATTGACCCTTCACTCTGGGCTGCCAGAACCACATGTCTCAGCCTCATCTCCTGTTGCTCCCTCAGACCTGGCTGCCCTGGCATACATGTGCCTGTAAACATATGTATGTGTATGTAAACATATGTAGTTGCACACTGCTGTGGCAGTTCACCAAGGAAGAGATAAGAGGCATATTCATACATGTAAACTCTGCCAGACCTCAGCAGAGGGAACCACCATCATGGGCAGTGTCATACTGGACAGTGGAACCCTGAGCATCTGAGCTCAGGTGTTTTTATTGATTCCTAAGCTCCTCAGGTGTTCTACTGATAGCACCTGCAGATCATGAGCAATTAAACATGTGCCACATAAATCCAACACCTGCAGACAATACAAAACACAGAGACCTAGGGAGCCCCTCAACCAACAGTGCACAAAACAATTATTTTATACATACCTGAAAATAAACTTCCATAACATAAATTACCTGTAAAACTTCAAACCCAACTCCAGTGCACTCTGCTTTGTGAAGCCTTCCCTCGCAAGCAGGTGGACTTCCTTCTCTTGCATCTACCCCCATGCCCTGGGCATCTCCTCCCTGACATGCCCCATGCTCACCAGTTACCCCTCTCCTCCTGAGAACCTTGTGGTATCAGTTACCATGTTCCTCTCCGCGATGTGGTTTCGCTGGTCACTTGGTTGACTCCAGAAACATTCATATGCACCAATGGTGGGTCAGCATTAGAGACCAAAGATGATCAAAACTTGGCCCCTGGCTCTGCTCATCATGAGGACTGTCTGGAGAATGGAGAGGGATACAGGTGCCCCTGGGGCCTGAGGAGGGCACACAGGGTTTCTGTAATGATACAGAGGGTCCCACAGACTCTTTTTCCCCACAGACAAGGAAAGAGCTCGTTAGAGAGGCAGTATGTGAGCCGAGTCTGGGAGAATGGGCAGGAATTCGATATGTGGAGAAAGAAGAGAGGGGTAAGAAGAGTACAGGGGACAGAGTGAGCCAAGATCCAGGGGAAGGAAAAATAGCTGTGCATTCCCTCCTCGTGATCATTTAGGGACAGTGTTTGTATCGTCGACACCTGTGCTGTGGCCTCAGCCAAATGGATTGTATTAATGAATGCAGGCTACATTTGGAGAGCAGAAGGAAGCGTGGCATGAGCACACATGACGGGAACTACCCTGGTGCACAGCATCTAGGGAAGGAAAGGGTTCAAAGGGAATAAGGAGTAGAATTGGGGCTAGGCCAGGGACTCTTGGGTAAGCCCCATTCCTGAAGCTTCCTGGGGCTTTGTAGGTCCTTCTTAGGGTCCACAGCCCATTCTCAACCTTACAGCTCTCTCCCTGAGGCCTGTATCCTCCCAAGTCCGATAAAGGTGACAAGAATAATGCTCTAGACAAAGACACACGTAAACAGATGGGTGGATTATTTTTTTCTGATCAGAAAATTTGGTTTCAGAGAAACATCAGTTCCTTTCTGGATAAAGATTGGAGTGTTTAAAAAAAAATTTGCCAACATTTTAACAGGTTTCAAAAGTACCTTTTTATTTACACCAAGTCGTACCTCACAGGAAGCAACACTGCCATTTTTTCATCTCTAAGATGGAAACATTAGACTGGAGAACATTAAGCTTTGGTGATTTTAGGTGTGTCTTGGTGTAAGTACTTAGACGAGAGATATAAAAGTATCTATGCCATTGACTCTAAAATCTGCAGAGTTTACTCTGCATGTAAATCTAGATTTATGGATATCTTGGGCAGATAAATGCTGAGATGCAGACTCTTTTAAATTGTGAAAATGGAATTAAATATGCAATAAGAGGGAACCGGATAAACATGACATGATCTATTCAGATGCTTGTTCGTGAGGTGAGCCGGATGTGGTCATCAGAGGAGCACACAGCAGGAGCAGGACGCCGAGGCAAGCACTTTCTACTGATAACCACTTCATCTACATTTTCAACATCTAGAAGAATGAGTCTGCACGTCGCTCCTGCATTCAATCATCTCCAAGCAGAAGCTCAGTGAGACTGAATAGAACAGTTTAAAGACAGGGATTGACACCGAGAGGAGTCAGAGCTGTTCAGAGGGAGTTTAACTTTATTTGTAACTGCCTGATCTTCTTTAAAATGATTTGTTTAATTTTGTGTGAATTGGTGTTTCAAACAGATATGACTGTGTACTGCATGCACATCTGCGTTTCGGAATCCTCTAGAACTGGAGTTACAGACAGTTGCAAACTGCCATGTGGGTGCTGGGATTTGAACCCAAGTCTTCTGCAAGAGCAGCCAGTGTTCTTAACCACCAAGCCATCTCTCCAGCCCTGTCTGATTTTTTTTTTAAAGAAAGAAAAAGCGAATTGAACAAGGCATGACAAAAGATTAATAAATGTCTACCTCTGTTTTTCCCAGCCTCATGTTGATAGATAGATAGAGACAGACGTATATTCCTACATATTTTTATTTTATTCATACATATTTTATTTTATTTTATTTTATTTATACATATATTTTATTTTCTCAAAAGTGAGATTTAAAATATAAATATTAAATGGACCAAGTAAGCGACTAGAGAGATGCCTCAAGTGTTAAGAGCACATATTGCTCTTGCAAAGGTCCTGAGTTTGGTTCCCAGCACCCATATCAGGTGGCTCATGACCACATCTAAGTCCAGCTCCAAGGAAATCTGACACCTCTGGCCTCCACAGACACCTGTATTCACAACACACATACACACACACACACACACACACACACACACACACACACAAATTAAAAATAATAAAAATAAATCTTAAAAACTAAATAGACCCAAGTAAGTCATTTCCACAAACTGAGCTCAGATTAGATCAATTATTAGCCACAGTTTTACAGCTAGATCTAAAACCACTTTAGCTTAGACTTCATAGCATCTAATACAAAAAGCAATGCCAAATATTAATATTATCAAACAGCAGCCCAAGGCTGTGTGCCTTCACAGTCTACCTCATGTCATTTTGAAATCCAAATTCCTTTATACTGTAGAAAAGCCTCGTTCATGTTAAACATTTGATTGTGCTTGTGCTGAACTGACATGAACATGAATCTAGGAAAAGGAATAAAATGATGTTTGTGAACTTTAAGGACAGCCTTTTTTAAACAACCCTTCGCCTCCAGTGCTTCACTGAGAGTCTTTGGTAGAAGTTAAAAACTTAACAAGCGATGGTGTGACTTCCTGTTTAGGGTTAGCCACAACCTCGATGGCTGCTTACAGCTCCAGGAAGATGAGTGTTGTTCAGAACTGACATCTTTAGTATGCCAATCCATCCAGTCTTTCAGTGACCAGGGCCAGCTCTGGAACATCCTGGGTTACTGGGCTGTCCCTCTGTCTCCTAGCACTTTCAGAAAAGCCCCTTTTACATCCTTATTCCGGAGGCTGTAGATGATGGGGTTGAGGAAGGCAGAGACAACATTGTAGAACAGAGCCAGCTTCTTGTCCCGCTCTGGGTCATACCAAGAGCCGGGCCTCATGTACATGATCATGGCTGGCCCATAGAACATGGTGACCACAGTGATGTGGGATGCACATGTGGAGAAGGACTTGAGCCTCCCCTGAGATGAGCGGATTCTTAAGATGGAGGCAAAAATGCAAGCATAGGAAGCCAAGATGAGGGAGAGGGGGACCAAAAGTAAGACGAAGCCCAAGATGAAGTCCAACCGGTCATTGAAAGATGTGTCTGCACAGGCCAACTTTAGGACAGCGGGGACCTCACAGAAGAAGTGGTTGATCTTGTAGGGGCCACAGTAGGGCAGGCGCATGGTGAAGACCGTGTAGAACAGAGCACCAGTGATGCTGATGGACCAACAGATTGTGACCATCTTGATGCAAAGGAGACGGCTCATGAGTAGGGAGTAGTGAAGGGGGAAGCAGATGGCCACATACCTGTCGTAAGCCATAATGGCATAGAGAACACACTCAGCAATACCCAGGACCAAGAAGATGAACATCTGGGCTACACAAGCGCCCCAGGAGATGGTCCTCCTTGGAAACACCATATTAACCAGCATCTGGGGCACAGTAGTAGTGACATAACTCATGTCTACCAAAGACAAGATACTGAGAAAGAAGTACATGGGCATGTGGAGGCGACAGTCTAGGTAGATCAGGGTGACAATGAGGCCATTGCCCAGGAGGGTGATTGTATAGAGCAGAAGGAAAAAGATAAACAGGGCTGCTCTGATCTGCGACTCACTGGAGAAGCCAAGGAGGATAAACTCGGACACTGAGCTGTAGTTTTCCTTTCTAAGGGTCTGCATGACTGTTACAGAGATGTGAGGGCTTTGCTGTTCTGTCTGCGGCCTTAGGGAAGGAAGACAGAAGCAGAGCCACAGACACAACAACATGCACATTTACTTCCAATGATGCGGTCAATCCCGTGTTGAGTTGTATGAAAAGAGCATCAAAGTTAGGGCAGCTGTGGCCCTGGGCCAGGAGTTGAGAGATCTGACTGCTCACGGGTTGTTCCTGGAAGCCAGCTTCGTCCACAAAAGGCAAGGAATCAAGAGGCTATTTTTGCATTAGGGAACTCAGCCAACCCCTCACCTCTGCCAGTTCGTTCTACCAGAGGTGCACACTTGCTCCGGCATCTAGGCAGATCTTTCTGCTGAAGATTAAAATTATAAGTCTGAAAGTCTTAGTTAGCAGGCCGTGGGTGCTTGGGGCACCACCACGCCAGGGCTGTGTGGTAACCACCAAAGTCACAGCGGAGGGGAAGCTGTGGAGGAGATATGCAGAGACCTTACGAAGCCGATAAAAACAGATGGGGAAACAATTGAAAGTTTACTTCTGGCTTTAGGGTACAGCCAGATGCAGGTTACATATATTAATTTAGAAACTCAGGTAGCCATTGACTAGATTGTAGATGACCTTATTAATAGATATAAAAAAAAATCTTAGGCAAATTAACTCGAGATAAAATTAGTACAATTATGTTTAATGATGTAAATGTTTTATAGTGTATTAGAAATACATTTAGGGGCTGGGTATGTAGTTCAGTTGGGGGGTGCTTCTCTAACATGCCCTAGGTTCAATAGCACCCCATAAACCTGGCATGGTGGCACATACCTGTCATCTCAGAATCAGGAGATGGAGACAGAAGATCAGAAGTTCAAGGCCCTCCTCAGCTACCTAGTGAATTGAAAGCCAGCCTGGGCTATATGAGAGAATGTCCTAAAAATAAAAAAATAAAGAATAAATAAAATAAAAGACTCAACAAACTGCATGCATCTAACGGAAGCCATTGTATTGTGATCCCGGTATGGCAGCATTGTATTTGCCTAATAACTATTATGGCTTAAAATGGAAAGGAAAAGAAACTGAATAGCACAGGGCAGCGGCCTCACAGCCTGCGCACCCAAGACCGTGACCTGGGTTCTGGCTTGCTGCTCCCAGCTCCTGAGACCCATTCCAACTTTATTTCTCGAACTTAAATATCCAAGGTTTTCTGTTGCCTTCCCATGACCTAGCTAGCTTTTCCTGAGTGACCCATGGTAGTCCAGCTGTGTGACCTTGAGCAAATTCCTCTGTCTGCCTCAGTTTCCCCAACTGGTAAACAGAGATGGCACGTTTGTGGCACAGTTAGAGCAAGGTGCATGTGAGGTACAACAATGAGATGTTTTGTAGAACATAAAGCAAGAGACAAAAAGAATCAGCATAAGTGAAACGTGTTCAGCGATCAGAAGAGCTGCGGCTGCTCCTGGATTTGCTCCCAGGAAATGCGGTATGTGATCTGGGGTGACTCCACACCCCTGCCTGAGCTTCACAGACCCACTTTTGTTTTGTTTTGGTGTAACTCTGGCTGTCCTGGAACTCACTCTGTAGACCAGGCTGGCCTTGAACTCACAGAGATCCACCTGCCTCTGCCTTCTGAGTGCTGAGATTACAGACATGCATGACCACCACTCAGCTACAGACCCACTTTTTAAACTATTGGATATGATGCTCCTATAGAGCCCTTCAGATTGACTGTCTTTGATATCAGGCTAGAGATTGTAAACATACCAGTGCCCTGAGCACCAAGAATGGCAGAGGGCTAAGAACGGCAGGACTGTGTGGTCTGGGGTTCGTTCCAGGAGTTTGAGAAGTGAGCCCAGAGCACTGATGGGTACTTAGCATGTGGACTTGGAGTCAACACACTGGATCCGGTAGCCTCTGGGATGGCAGCCATGCTAACCACTACCCCAGCAAGACCTCTGCAGAGCTGCTGGCCTCTTCATCACCTTCTGGGTCAAGGAGCTAACTATTCAGAGTCCATTGTCTTTTCATCTAAAAAGTGGTATTATCTCCTCCATAGTGGAGACTACATGAGAAATATCTGACTTACAGAAGGTGAACACAAATCTGTGAGAATTTAGATAGCATGGCATTGGGTAGACAGAGGATCGGGGACAGGAGATAAGAGGCTCTGCGGGGCAGGTCTGGATGCACACCGGCAAAGGCTGGTGGCCATGACATGGTGGTAGAAGTGGAATAGGCAGGTGTAGGTGACTGAACAGGCAAAAGAAGACCTGTGAGATGTGTGTGCTGAGCTTCAAGGAGCGCGAGGAATTGGATAAAGGGGAAAATACCCCAGGTAAGAAAAGTATATGACCGTAAAAGGTGGCCTCGCCCAGTTTAGAGTCGGGCATCGAGAGGGGAAACTTTCAGGAGACAAGAACTGATCAGCAGGGCGAACGAGCACCCTGACACCCAGAGGAGGGCAGAGAATGCGAGGATGCCCATGAGCCCCTTCCACTTGAGCCACATTCCAGACCCGGGCCATGATAGAAGCCTCCCTATGTCTTCCTCAACCACACACCAGCAGGTGCACTCTCATTAGCGCGGCCCTTCTCGTGTCTCCCTGATGGGACTCAAGGCCTGGCTCAGTGGCTCTAACAGTTTTCAAGCTGGAATGTCCCTCTAGCAACTAAGGGAGACTCCTGAGTCACGAGGTCAGCAAGGTGACCGGTACTGCGACCCTGTCTGGACAACTAGAGGCCCTTCCTCTTGGAGATTCAGAGCTCCCTGACAGCTGGCTTCCTAAGCACCTACCTGTGTCACCCTTCCCGGACTGTGGCTCTGCTGGCACTCCCCTGGTCCTTTGTGCTTCCCCAGACCCTATGCCCTACACAGCCCCGTGGGGTCTCCTGATCCTTACCTGGTTGGTTCAGCCTTGTTTATCTTATGTGTGTATTGTCTTCCCAACCAGGCTGCGGGTTGACTCTACGTCTCTTTGAGATGGTCCCACAGCATCTAGCAAAAAAAAAAAGACACCAGTTCGGGGCTTGAAGAGACCGTTGGTTCAAGACTGTGTTTGCTTGGTACAGTAGGACAGCCTTAGCATTAGGTTTCTCAGTGTAGACCGAGTTCCACCAAAATAAGAAGTGCCAGGGCCGGGACTAACACCTGGGACTTGAAAAGCATGGGTGGCTTAACCACTGTGATTTACTGCCTCTTGCAAAGGTGATGAGGGCACAGTTATAAGTCCCTCTCACTAGGAAAGCATCCTGTTCACATAGACTCCCCTTCCTCCACCTGCTGGTGCCCCTCCCACTCCTTCCCAGGCTCCTTCTGGTAAGGAGGAGAGAATATGCTTCAGCCAGAGCAAGTCTGGAAATGCCATGAGCAGAGTTGCAGAGCAACCCCTGCCCCATGAAGGACAAGCTTCTTTTCCTCCATCCCAGTGAGTGGTCCAGAGAGACAAAGGCTTCTTTGTTCATTCTTGGGCATGCCCAGCGCAGCACTCTCTCCCAAACCCCCTAGTCCTCTCCCTACCTGCCTTCAATCACCTTCAATGGACCGGCCTGTTCCAGCAGCAGCACCTTCTCTCTGGGTGCTGTGGGTCACAAGAGAAAGCAGTCTACTCTCCTCTGCCTGTACTGTGGCTCTACAGGAGAGGTCCTCCGTTCTCTTAAGTGTGCAAGCAGGGCTCCAGTGGGCAGCCCCCAGGGTGCTCTTTGTGTCAGGTGAGGGAGAGTGGGGTTCCAGCCCGTCCAGAAGCCCTGGGGATTACTTGCCTGTGCGGGTGAACACAGCACAGAGCCTCTGAGCTGGATGAAAGTTGCAGCCAGGAAGTCTAATGCCCCTAAGACGGGTCAGGCTTGGCCCCTACCACTGGGGAGATGGCCATCCTTTGGAAGTTTCCCTTAGGGACTGAAATGTCTTCCCTCTGAGACTTCAGAATGTCTGCAAGGCTTGCCAGGGGAGCCAGGTGGTCAAAAGGCTGGGCAGATAGACATCATCCCTCCTCTGACTCAATTTGAAGACACTCAAGTGTCCCCTTGAGTCCTACTGGAATTCCAAGAGAGAATGGCAGTCGGGTGGCCTCATTAACTGTTGCAGAATAATTATTACCACAAAGTAAGGCTTCCTAAGGTTCCGTGAGGACGGTAAAATGTGGACTTCAGGCCATCAGAGAACTGAGATAATTACTAACACCCTGAATATAGTGTGTGTTTAAGAAATGGAAGAAACGCTCCTCTCTTCTCCCCTTCCCCTCTCTTCTCTTCCTCCTTGTCCTCCTCTTTCCTCTTTCTTTCTTCTTTTCCCTCCTCTCCTTCTCACCCCCACCCTTCTCCCCCCTCTTTCTCCTCCTCTTTCTTTTCCTCTTCCTTCTTTCCCTCCTGCTCTTTCTCCTTCCTCCTCCTGCTCCCCAGCCCTCTGCGGTCACCTAGACAGCCAGTGACCAGATGAGGCTGGACCACAAATTATGTCTCTCTGAAGCCCGTTGTCTTCTGTTCCAGCACATGTGTCTGTCTCTCAGCAGAGTTTCTTTTTATCTGATACTTCTCCATGGTGGGTTAACTTCTACTTATATACACTACAATTCAATTTGTGAAAATTCTGCTAAGGATGTCTGAAAGTCTTTTTAAGGGATATGAACCATAACTCTCTTCATCTATAGTATGATTTCCTGGTTTTTGTGCTTGGTTCTTGGTACTATTTTGACAGAATCGAGAGCTATGTGTTCCTCTTAAATTTTCTAGGAAAACTTTGTACATACTTTGTTTCTTATTTCTTTCTTATTTTCTTCATAGAATTCATGAGCTAACCCACCCGGGTCTAGGGTTCACACTATGGGAGTGTTTTAACTATGCATTAAATTTTTAAAAATTTATTCTGGGTATCTGGGCACAAGCCATTAATCCCAGGACTTAGGAGGTAGAGGCAGGCTGACCTCTGTGAGGTGGAGGCCAGCAGAGTCTCCATAGTGACTCCAATTCCAGGGGATCTGACACCTCTTCTGGTCTCCACGGGCACTAGGAATGCAAGTGGCATATGAGCGTGCATGCATGCATGCAGGCAAAACACCCAGAGACAAAATAAAACTTAAAAACAATTAAAAAAACAAACAACCACATCCACTTTTACTATCATTGCTAGTTCCTGCTCCATCTCAGTCATTTTTCTCATCTTTAACATTTCCCCCTTTTGTTTGTATTTAACTTGCTCGTGTTTATCTAGTTCTTTAGGCAAAAGCAGGGGTTACTGATAGGGAACATTTTTTTTTTCTTTTCTAGTGTAAGCATTTTAGTGCTACAAATCTTTTACTAAAGACTGCTTTCTAGGTATATGTATAAGTTACTGCTCTAGTGCTGTGGAGAGACACCTTGACCAAAAATTTGTAGAAGAAAGCATTTGATTGGGGGCTTGCTTAAAGTTTCAGAGGGCTGGTCCAAGACCATCATGATGAGAAGCAGTCGGCAGGCACTGCAGACAGGGACTGTAGATAGGCATCAAAGGCAGGCACCACAGGCATGCACCGCAGGGAGGCACTGCAGGCAGACACTGCAGGCAGACACTGCAGGCAGACACTGCAGGCAAGCACCACAGGCAGGCACCACAGGCAGGCACTGCAGGCAGGCACTGCAGAAGCTTAGTCCACGGTCATCATGGCACGAATCATGGAGCACACAGGTAGGCACCGTGCTGGAGAAGTAGCAGAGAGCTTTACATCTGATTCACAGGCACCAAGCAGATCAAGAGACTGGGCCTGGCATGCGCTTTTGAAATCTCAAAGCCTACCTCTAGTGTGGCAGCTACTTTTGGTTGTCAACTTGACTACATCTGGAATTAACTAAAACCCAAGTAACTGGGTACACCTGTGAGGGATTTCTTTCTTTTTTTAATTATTATTTTTATTAATTAATGAATTTTATTTTCTCATATAATCCTAACACCCCTCCTCCTCTCTCCCCTCATCTCTGTTCCCCCATCTCCCCTTTCCCCCAAACCTACCCTCCCTGTGCCCACCCACACACCCCCACCCTCACCCTGACTCTCTTTAAAAAAGAGCAGTCCTCCTAAGGTTACTGCTAAAACAGGGCACAACAACATAGAACAAGGCCAGATACTAATCCCTACATCAAGGGTGGACTAGACAACCCCGTAGGAGGGAAACAGTCCCAAGGGCAGGCAAAAGTGTCAGAGACTACTCCCCCCTCCACTAACCTATAGGAGCTCTGCAAGTACATCAAGCCAGATGACCATAAGACATATCTAGGGACCCTGTAGGTTCTATGTCTGCTGCTTCAGGCTCCATGGGACCTTTAGTGCTGGTCAGTTGACTCCCTGGATCTTATTCTCCTAATGTCCTCAACTCCCCTGGCCCCTGTAATACTTCCTCCCCTCTTCTAATCATCTGAAGTGAAAAGACCCACTTTTAATTGGGATCTTTTGAGGTGGGAAGATCATCTTTAATCTGGGCCACAGCTTTTGCCGGCAGCCTGTATAAAGGAAATTCTCCCTTTGCCTGCTTGCTTATTCTCTGGTTAGCAAGTCCATTCCTTTGCTGGCATTAAAGCCTACTTCTTCAGGATTCTGGCATATACTGAAGGCCAGCGGACACATTTATCTTTGTGTACTGAACAGCTACAGAATTCTTGGAACTTTC
Organism: Cricetomys ansorgei; assembly: GCA_026225945.1. Taxonomy (NCBI): domain Eukaryota; kingdom Metazoa; phylum Chordata; class Mammalia; order Rodentia; family Nesomyidae; genus Cricetomys; species Cricetomys ansorgei. The sequence continues at coordinate 47,167 of JAMJFZ010001452.1, forward strand.
ATTAGTGGACAGTCATAGTTGGCTTGGCAGGACCATTGACTGTAAACCACTCTGATAAATCCTCTTTCTGTGTGTGTGTGTGTGTGTGTGTGTGTGTGTGTGTGTGTGTGTGTGTGTGTGTGTGTGTGTGTTGTGTGTGTGAGTTTCTCTAGAGAACCCTGACTAATACACTCAGTGACATATCACAACAAGGACACACCTCTTAATCCTTCCCAAACAGTTCTACCAACTGGGCATTTAAATATATGCTCCTATGGGGCTCATTCTTATTCAAACCAACATATATATTTATGACCAACATCTCTCAGTTTTTGGATATCTGAAAATTTCATTATTTACTTCAGCCTTGACTGTCCTGGAACTTACTCAAAAAGACCAGGCTGGCTTCAGACTCACTGAGATCTACCTGTCTCTGCCTCCCTGGACGCTGGTGTCAAAGGTGAGTGTCACCGTGCAAAGCAGCTCTTGATATCAATCTTTGTAGAACGTGCCCTTGTCTGCTGAGCTTACTTTGTTGTTCTTTGTTTTGTGTGTGTATGGGTGGGGGTCTTTCTTTCCTTTCTTTCTTTCTTTCTTTCTTTCTTTCTTTCTTTCTTTCTTTCTTTCTTTCTTTCTTTCTTTCTTTCTTCCTTCCTTCCTTCCTTCCTCTCTTTCTTTCTTTCTTTCTTTCTTTCCTTCCTTCCTTCCTTCCTTCCTTCCTTCCTTCTTTCTTTCTTTCTTTCTTTCTTTCTTTCTTTCTTTCTTTCTTTCTTTCTTTCTTTCTTTCTTTCTTTCTTTCTTTCTTTCCTTTCTTCCTTCCTCTGCTTGCTCCCTTATTTGCCTTTTCACTTGCTTGATGCATTTTCCTTTTCTATCCAAGCAAGGGCCCCAGGAGGGTGTTTGGAGGTCTGAAGGATCAGGAGGGAGGCCAGACAAAATCAAGGCCAGATCTGGATGGGGGCAGGCAAACCAGCATCACACTCGATTCTAACCTCCTTGGAGCAGGACTGGAAGCTACATTCAAGGTGGTTCTTTGTGCTAAAGCCCCAGGACTGTGCACCAGCCCACCTGGACTGACTGCACTTCTTCCCAAGTCATGAACTATCTGTATAAAAGAAGAAATTTTATCATCCCAACATAGGAAGACAACCCTTTCCCTTGTCCCTCTTGACTCACACAAAGTACTCTACCTACAGTCCAGCCCATTAACTCTCTTCCACTGTATACTCAATAATGTAAAGTTTCTTTACTTACTTATTTGTTTATTGACTTTTAATTTCATTTGAGTTAGATTCTCCCGTGAATGCCCCCACCTATCCCCAGCCACTCACCGCTCGCTCCTGCTGAGGGGTGTGTGTGTGTGTGGGTGTGTGTGAATGTGTATGTCTGTATGTGTGTGTGTGTCTGTTGTTTGGGAGTGTAGAGGGATTTCTAGTTTTACCCAAGCACACCTTGAGGGAACCTATGAATTTGTAAGGCTTACCTGAGGAATTCAGGACTGACTGATGGGAGCAGCTATATTGGAAAGTCTACCAAGTATTGATGATAGCTTCCCATAACACTATAGGTGGAGGAGCCCCCTTTCCCTAACCTTGATAGTCTGTATATTTTAGCTATTCCCCAATTGGGGCAGAATTGCACACTAGGTAGTTGAGGAGTGGGTGGGTATGCAGAAAAGGAACAAACACAGTCAGCAAGTTAAGCCATGGGATTTTTTTTGGGGGGGTGGGTTGAAAATAGATTTTTAAAAAAATCATACGATGCATTCTGATCACAATTTCCCTTCCCACAACTTTTCCCAGATCCTCTTGACCGCTCAAATCCACCCTGGGCCTGCCCTTAGTGTGGTTTGTATACCTGTTGGAGGAAAACAAGTTAGCCTTCGAAAGTGGTTGTCAATTGGAGAGAACTTCTGGGTTCTCTCCAATTAGGGGCTTGTGTCTATTTCCCCCTCTGAGCACTGGAACCCCATCTGGCTTAGACCTGTGCAGACCCTGTTTTGTTTGTTTGTTTTTTGTTTTTCCTTTTAAAAGCAGTCATGACTGACCATATACAAAGAGGCAGTTGGTTCCTCTTTGAAGATAGTACTATGTAAAGTCTCCTTAATAAGGCAAAGTTGAATCCAAACTACATACAAGGGACAATATGACAAATTAGGGTTGCTTGTGTATATAGAAAACATTCTTTTCTTTTCCTGGCCTTTGGTCCCATCCTGTATTTTTAGCAAGATCTAGGGTAAGACAAAAGCTAAAAATAGGAAAATTCAAGGGACTTTTACTTTCCTTTAAACAACAGCTCTAATTGAAGGATGGTGTTACAGTTAAGAACTATCTCTCTCTCTCTCTCTCTTTCTTTCTTTCTTTCCTACCTTCCTTCCTTCCTTCTTTTTTCTTCATTCCTTCCTTCCTTTCTTTCTCTGGGATTGATCTAAAAAAAAAAGGACTTTCTATGATGTAAGCTTATGTAACTTCTAACTCATGCAGGGGGCAGTAGAAGGACCCCAACACATTTCAAATAGTAGCCTAAGCAATAAAAATGAGGATCAGTTGCTGTGCCTTAGGGTCTCTGTGATTTCCTGTTTATTTTTCTGTCTATAAATACACACACACACACACACACATACACACACACACACACACACACACACACACACACACACTTGAACTCAAGTTCAAGAACAAGGGAGAATCTAGCAGGGATCAATTTGGGCACAAAGAAATCCATAGTGGAACGAGCCCAGGACTGGGAATCTCTGCTTCCTAATTGATCTCTAACACTTGTGACTGTGGTTGAAACCTTGCAAACACCTCGAGTTTCCTCAGAAGGCTGGGGTCTGGCTTGAGGAAGTCATACTGCAGGTGAGCTAGGCATCAGAGAGACTGAGAGCAAGCTACTGGGCCAGGCTAGAGACTCTGGTGATCCTGGCTTATCTTCCCACAGTGACTGAGGAGGCACCTGACACTCAATCATGTCTGGATGACATTTGAGTGACCTCAGACACTTGACCTTGAAAGAGTTCTTCTTACCTCTCTGATCTTCAGTGTCCCACCTCTATAGACACTGGTTATGTGTCTCTTTTCCTTGTAGTCCCTATGAAAGTATGTATTTAGAAGAAACCCAGAAGTCCCTGCCCCTCGCAATTGCTACTTTGACTCTAGAGTCTGCTGGTCAACTGCCTCCAGTCCTGTGTACTTCCATATGTGATTCGGTCCTATATGACCTGAGGGTCCCTGTGGCTTCCTGTCCCTGGTCTGGCTTGTGCTGGATAATGATTTGGGGTTGAGCACTGGTGGGAAACAGTCTATGTGGTCACATAAATCTTCTGACAAAATTCCTGGCTCCCCGTGGGCTATGTAAGACTCCCTTTGTCCTTTCCCATGCCTGTAAAATGGGGGTGTTGATGCCACAGAGATCCAGGATATATCAAATGGTTGACCACAGTGACTACTCAGGAAGCACAGTGTGACCGTGAGATGGGTGGCATAACTCTAATTTATGGAGGAAACTGGGACTCTGGGAAGCTATGTGGCTTACCCAGGTCACAGTGACCATGTCTATCTGACTACCAACCCTGGGCTTATCCGTTACAGAAGTCATTTCCCCAGAGGTTGTTCCTGGGAGCCCTGAGCCGTGGAGCAGAAGGGAGGAATGATCCCTGTGGCTGCCAAGAGAAGAGTCTACTGGGGATGTTGTCTGGCATTAGAGCTGTTGGGTGGAGGCCAAGATCCAGCCTGGGAATTATGGGCAGGATTAAGATAAGAAGAACTTATCAAGAGGAGGAGATTCAGATGGCACTACACAGCATCCTAAAGCAAGGTAAGGGCAGGTAAGCGTTTCCACACTGCAGTGCAGATGGGGGACCCTGGAGGAGAGAAGGTGGGGTTGGGGTGGAGAGGAAGAACATAGGGGCATGGGATGCTTTAGAGAACTCATTTCTGACCTCAGAAGAACCAGTGCCTACTCTCAGCTCAGTACCAGAAGTTTTATGAGGGATAATCCTAGTCACCTGAGCTACCTCAAAGAAGAGTGAGACCCCTATCTCCGGAGGTGAGGGAGCATCCTTTGGTAGTGAGACTTCAGAGAATATGGATGTGCTCATAAGGGCTGGCTGTGCAAGATCACCTTCAGCTCTGAAGTCTGGTGAGTGTCCGAAGCTGTCCAGAGATGATCTGTATGGGTATCACTGGGAGCTTAGAGAAGTGACTGCAGCTTGAGAACACGAGAGGAACACATATCCTGCTGCTCTGGACTCCTGCTCTGCCCTGGACACTCCAGACCAGACTCCCCTGCCCCTCAACCCCACCCCGCATACAAAGCTCTGGAGGGTTGGGGCTGCCTGTACTCTGAAGGGACATTCAGACAAGCTATGTTTTTGAGGAGTCAGGCCGGGAGTGCTCCTAAGGAAAGGCATGAGTTGGTGGCAGCTGCTGCAGCCCAGCCACTGGGGTCCACCAGCTCATCTATGACCCCTGGCTTCTATCTGCAGTTTCCAGCCCTTTTGTGGCCATGGAGCCTCTTTCTCTCTGTGTGGTGCTTCACTTCTTGTTTTCTGTCCCTCCGTGGACAAGGATGCTTGCTAGACTTCGCCTCCCTGTGTCTCTGTTCTGTCCAGTCTGTCTGTGACCTGCACTCCGGCCAGTTCTTGCTGCCTTCGCGTTGAGGTCTTTTCTCTCTCCCTTTGTTCCTTTTTATTTATTGTCACACTGGATTCTCCAGATAACACCATACTTCCTTCCCATCTATCCATTGGTACTGCACACCTCTGTCCTTCCGTTGAAGGACACCCCTGGTTTACCTTCGGAGCCCTGAGCCCAGACCACTTCCCTCCTCCCGGATGGTACTGTGGACTCCTACCTGGATGTGGCATGGGAGAACATACAGGGAAGACCAACTCTGCCAGGTGACCTTTGGCCTCTTATCAGAATACCTTGTGAGCTGACTGGGAGGAAGGAGACCGTAGCACACAGGGCATGGCATGGGGCAGAAGTGGACACAGGTCAGGAAGGTCAGTAGTGGCCATCTCTCTCTGTGCAGCGATGGTCCCAGTGGTTAGAGACAAGCCTGGCATCATCCTCTCCTGCGTCTGCTCAGCCTGACCTGGTGTACTCCAGCTTCACTGGTCCTGCTCTGGGGACACAGCTTCTGCCCTTCCTGCCCACTTTCCTTCAGCTTCTACTCTGGAGGAGACCAGGATAAGCCAGCAAGTGAGTGAGACAGAGATGTGGGAAGGGAGGCCTGCTTTCAAGCAATCAGCCTTGTGGTCTTTCCCTTGACATTCTTCACGACTGTGAGCAAAAGCTCTGCCTAGACTACATCTGTGAACAGGGAGGGTGTGCCTGTTCTCTCTAAGAAGAAGGGCTCAAAACCAGCCTGGGGAAATGGGACCAAAACCAAGGGAAGTAGTGGAGCCAGGATGTTCTCGCCATTCTTTCAGTCTTTTCCTGAGGACAAGGAAACCGAAGTGGCCCGGTCAGCTTTGTATTTTAGAAAGAGCGCTAGGAAGGCTAGTGTAATGAACGACCTGGTAATGAGTGAATGAGGTGAGAGAAGAGAATGCCTGAGGGGGATGTTGACAGGGGTGCTGAGGAGGGACAGATGGGTGGCAGAGCCATTCTGGGGGCAGCGGAAATGAAGCCTGGGGACCAATGGGATGTAGGGGATGAAGCCACAACTGAGCAGTTTCTCTGGGTTTCTGAAGGGTCCCATTGGCTGGTTCTCACAGATGCCACAGACTGCACTGTGTTCGCGTGTGTAAGTATCCAAACGTATGTCTGCATATATGTGCATACACACAGAGAATTAAACTAAAACCATCACAAGTTTCTTTGCTTTCATAATTTGCCTTCCCCCACCCAGGCTCCTAAAAATCAAGGGCAGGATGCATTTCAGTAAGCTGAGGACTTGTACTGGTTGGGTTCTAGTTAGCCATGGTTTTGCTACAGACGGGACGGCCTATTATTGCTCAGAGCATGTGAAGTTCTTTTTCTCCCATGCCTGTCCCCCACCCCAGCCTCAGTTTCCCCATCCATATACATCTCACGGAGTCCACACGAGGTTCAGTAGGGAACAGATGCCAAGGTATTCTGTGAGGCAAGGCTCCAGAACTGAATTCTCGTGATAGACACGGAAGCCGATCCTCGTCACCTCCCCACCCCACCCCACACACACATGGGACACCTACTTCCTAAGTCCTAAGAGTCAGGGAATTTTTCCCATGGGCTTTCTTTGCTCACCCTCTAGAGAGCTATGGATGAATAGAACCTACAGCCTCAGAAGCCTGAGTCTCTGACCCTAAGTCTTGGCTGTGCAACAGAATCTTCTCGTGTTGTTGGTGTACAGACAGCTGTCCCCACCCACGGCTGGTCCTTACAGACCGACCAGGAGCAGCACCCCCAAATACCAACTCCGTGAGGCAAACCTCATTCACTGGCTTTTGTGTTAAAGAGAGAAAGAGAGAGAGAGAGAGAGAGAGAGAGAGAGAGAGAGAGAGAGAGAGAGAGAGGAAGAAAGAAAGAAAGAAAGAAAAGTAGGAAATGACAACATATTTTCCAGCTCTAGGCCCCAAGCTAGAATACTCTAACTTCCCTGGACTACTTACTCATGGGAAGAATGTTGGCTGCCAACAAGATAACTTTATCCTTATTTTATAGCTGGGGAAACTGAGTCCTGGGGAGATTAACTAATAGCCAAAGTTACATGGCAGTAGAGTCAGAGCCAGGATTCAAGCAAACCAGCTGTATGTGACACACTTTTCCTACCCTGCCACATGCTTTCCCCTTTAAAGTCCACTCGGCTGAAGCAAGCACCAACATGCTTTGTGAAGAGCAAGAAGTTGTGAGGCACCCTTGGGAGGCATGTAGAAAGGCTGAGCAGTGTGCGATCCTGTATGTCAAAGTTAAGACACCATCTAATGGACCAGTGTGGACACAGGATTCCTGTGAAACCTCAGCTAAATGTCACAAAGGAGAGCAAGCAGGCTGAACCAGATCCACTGGTGCCGGGAGCCACACTGACAGCACCAACGCTACTCTGTTCTCGAGCATCAACAATGCAGATGGCACCCCTCTGTAGAGGGTGTCCTTCCCCTGCTCCCATAGAGAAACTGAGGCTCGTGGGGGGAGGGGTGGTTAGGCTCAGAAACAGCTGAGTCACTAAGCTGGCTTTTGCAAGAAGATGAAGCAGAGGGTAGACATCGTAGAGATTCAGGAAAGCAGCAGTCAACTGAGGGAATGCTGGGTGATAGAGTGATTCCATAGCATACTTGTGTAGCTTGGAGCTTGGACCTGAGTCCCAGTTTGTGTACCAAGAACCATTCAGGAACGCAGTTAACGATTACTGAGCATACATCATATATTAGACCTCCTTCAGGGCGAATATCTCAGTTTTCTTTGTATGTGTAACAGGGATATGTTTATGCCCATTTTATACTTCTAGAAGCTGTCTTGAATGGGGGGGGGAGTAAATGGCTCTTTCAAGGTTATTCACTGAGGAGTGAGAAGTAAGTGCTCCTTCCAATACTGTGGCCTGGGATGGAAGTGGTTAGAGCCTCCTGGTCTGTGTACCCACTGAGGGTAAAATTTAAGTGCAAAAAGAAATTAATGTCATTGATAAGACCAAAGGTAGTCGCTCTCTGTCTCAGGCATTTGAATTGCCAATTTGGAAAGAGTTTTAAAATATTTTATTTCTGTGTTTTTATGTGTTAGTGTTTTTGCCTGCATATATGTATGTATACCATGTGTGTGTGCCTGGTGTCCCCTGAGGCCAGAAAAAGGCATTAGATCCCCTGGAACTGGAATAACAGTTGGTTATGAGTCATCAATCATATGGGTACTGGGAATCCAACCCTCATGTCCTCTGAAAGAGCATTGAGTGTTCTTAACTTGAGTCACCTCTCAGATCCCGCATGGAGTTTTTACTTCAATATTTCTCTCTAACTACCTGGCTGTCTGCAGGGAACTTAAATGCTTTAACAAAGGGATAAGCGATGGTAAGGAGAATTAGGTATCATCTCATCTGGTCCTTTCATTTTATTGCAGAGGAAACTGAGGCTTGGAAGGGGAACTACTGTTGGGTTAGAGGAAGTACCAGTACTGTACATGAATCTCTGTTCTTCATAAATTTCCCGGGAGTGATTCCAGAAGACAGCAGCAGGTAAAGTGGACAGTCCTGCTGAGAGGGATATCATGGGGTTTCATAACATTTGGACACTGACCCCTACCTAACCCCAACTCTGGCCCGTGCCTTAGCTAAGCCCCTGTGTGAATTGGTGCTTTTTTTTTTCGTTGAGAAGTAGAGTGTAATGCAAGATCCCAACCAGACCTCTGTGACAGAATTCATCCTTCTGGGCTTCTCCCTGAGACCCAGGACCACACCTCTGCTCTTCTCAGCCTTCCTGATGATCTACCTGTTGATCATTCTGGGCAATAGCTTGATCTTCATCCTCATCTGCATGGACTCACACCTGCACACCCCCATGTATTTCTTCATCGGCGTCCTTTCCATGTTGGACCTAGGTTACACCACCACAACTGTGCCCCAGATGTTGGCACATCTGACCAGCCAGAAGAAGACAATCTCTTATTCCCGTTGTGTGGCTCAGATGTACATTTTCTTGGTGCTAGGTGTCACAGAGTCTTGGCTCTTTGCAATCATGTCTGTGGACAGGTATGTGGCCATCTGCCACCCGCTCAGGTACAAGGTCATCATGAGCCCATGTCTGTGTGGGGTAATGGTCATTTTCTGTGGACTCTGTGGTGTCATCTCTGCTCTTGTCTACACCGTCTTTGCCATGCGCCTCCCCTACTGTGGCCCCAACAAGATCAACCACTTCTTCTGTGAAGTCCCTGCAGTCTTAAAGCTGGCTTGTGCAGACACCTCAGTTAACGACCAAGTAGACTTCATTCTTGGGTTTAGTGTCATACTGATCCCTCTGTCCCTTATCCTTGTTATTTATGTCAACATCTTTTCTTCCATCTTGAAGATCCGTTCGGCACAGGGGCGACTGAAAGCCTTCTCCACCTGCGCATCGCATATCACTGTGGTCACCATGTTCTGCGTGCCAGCCATGGTCATGTACATGAAGCCTGGTTCTAAGGCCTCCCCGGAAGAAGACAAGAAGCTCGCCCTGTTCTACAATGTCATCTCTGCTTTTCTCAACCCTGTCATCTATAGTCTCCGGAACAAGGATGTGAAGAGGGCTTTCCTCAAGGTAACAGGCTGGGGTAGACCCCCAGAATGAGTCCCTAGAAGGACATGGAAGCAATTCATGCTATATTATCATTGTCCAAGAATGGATTTCGCGATAGCATCACCCATGCACCGCCCTCCTCTACCTCTCATTTCAGCTCTGCATGGGTTCTTTGGGGACCACCCCCTACTCGGCTAGCGGAACAGGGCACTGTGAAGTGTCTCCCAAACACATCAGTCCTCTCCTTCCTCTTTGTTCTATAGGGCCTACACGCTTCAAAAAACAGGGGAGTCTGAGCCATTAAAATCTTTTACTAAAATAAAGGAATAGACTTGTGAGGATGCCCTGCGACTGTATCTTGAGAAAGGCTCATTGCCTTGTAGAAAGCATATACATAGATCGTATGAGCTGAACACAGGGAAGAGACATAGACTTAGAGAATGCTGGCCCAAGAGGAATGATGAGCTGAAACTCATTCTCTGCGCTGTTGAGACAAATAGGGATGGCTTGAGGCCAAGTGCAATCTGATCCCACAGACCTACTCAGATCATCTCAGGCCACCCTCTCTCCTCCTTTATATCACAGAAACTGGACTCTGCCATTGACTTTGTTGTGGCTTGAATACTAAATGCACCCCCCCAACAGGTTCATGTACAACTGATAGGCTTTGGGACTGTGATCCGATCGATGGATTAACCCCTTGATGGATTCTTGATTTGATGATGTTGTTGGGAGGTGAGAAAACACAGAGGTAGGGTGTAGGAAGTGAGAGTGGGTCATGGGGCGTGTCCTTGGGGGGCAACATCGTGCCCTGGTCTCTTTCGGTATTCCCTTTTTTCTGTATTCCCTGTAATAAGGTAGACAGAGATGCTTCATGCCTTCCCTGCCACAGTGGACAGAATCCTCTGAAACCATGAGCAAAATAAATTGTTCCTCCCTTAAGTTACTTTCATGGGTATTGGGTCACAGAAACATAAGGCTCACACACCAAGCCTTCCACATATGCTAATCTCTGTCCTTACCCTTAACCCAACTTTCCTGCCCTACTCCGAAGGGCGTGTTGACACCTACTCTCCATTAGGTTGTGGTTTAAACTAATATTACCCAAACAGACTTTCCATGATCCCCAAAGAGCTGAACATGAGCCTCACAACCATCCTGCACCTTCCTCCCATGAGAAAGACAGGTATGGTGGGGCACACCTTTAGTCAGGAGGGAGAGGCAGGTGGATGATCTCCGAGTTCGAGGCCAGCCTATCTACAAAGCCAGTTTCCAGACAGACAGGGCTACACAGAGAAACTCTGTCTCAAAAAACAAGCAGTAGCAGCAGCAGCAACAAAAAGGAAAGTAGCCCAACATCTTAGTTCTCGGCTGGGTATCGAGTTCCAGGAAGCAGGGGTCATGACAGCTGCTGCTGCATCCTTAGGGTCCCGCATCATGCTCCAGGCTTCCTGCCTCCGATGGAGATTTCATGGGTCCAAGAATGAACACCCACAGTGGCAAGTTCATCAATTAGAAGTAACGAAATTTGGATGTGAGTGGCACTTAAAAAGACTGATATATATGACCATCTTTTTAATATTAATAGTATTATATATTAACTATACATATAAAACTAATAAAAATGTAGATCAATGGAAAACATGTAATACATTTATAATGAGCATTTGCAATGTTTATAAATTTGAGCTTTGAAATTTTACCTCTAAGACTGTTCTTCAGGAAAAAATGGTAAGTGAAGACCAAATTTTATAAACAAGATATTCATTACATAACTATTAGAAATAACCACCAACATGACTTCTCAATCTCATGATTACTATGACGTATTAAATGTCACTGGAAAGTGGATCTGGAGAGACAGCTCAGCGGTTAAGGGTACTTGCTGCTCTTGCGGAGGACCTGGGTTCAGCTTCCAGCACCCACGTGGTGGCTCAGAACGGTCCACTTCCAAGGGATCCGAGCCCTCTTCTGGTCTCCATGGACACCAGGCACACTTCTGAAAGCTGGCTTGTGCAGACACCTCAGTCAACGACCAAGTAGACGTCATTCCTGGGTTTCGTGTCATGCTGATCCCCCATCCTTGTTATTTACCGCAACATCTTTAGTTTGCCTGCATGCACACATGCAGTTCTCTTACATGCATGCAGGCAAGACACTCATACACATAAAATAAAAATAAATAAATGTTTAAAAATATTCCTGGAAAGTGATATGGAAAGAGAGAGGGAGAGAGAGAAGCATATTCATACACACACACACACACACACACACACATATATACATAGACACACAATAGATGTCAACAAGTAGTAAGATTAAAGTTCTTTTTAGTCTCTGTCGTATCTTACTCCCCAAGATTTTTGGCAGTCATCACATATTGGTTTTCTAGCAGAGAGAAATAAAATAAAACAATAAAATAAAATAATTGAAAATATTTGTTTTCTTGTTAGAGAAAAGACTAATTTAGACACGACACTGATCTCATGAATTCACTAATCAAGCATTTGCTGATTCTGAACCTCTGGCCAGCCTAACACTTGACCCTGTGGACGGAAAGATGGATATTCTAAATCCTGCTCAAAGGTGGAAGACACAAGAGCAAGCTTCACAACAAAAACAGGCAAGACAGGAATGCTCCAGAGTGCAGCAGTGTTCTTGGCGTGCTTGAAGCTCCGAGGCGGCGATGAGGGGGTGAGCCAGGCTTCATAGGAGGGCCTTAATTCTGCCGAGCGCTGGAAGCATAAATGGACACTTGGTAATTGGAAATGAGGGTGAGGGAGTCAAGGTGAGGCTGTTTCCCATAAAAGACACTGGATGTTAACAGTACAGAGGCAGAAACTGCGTGGAAAGGACAGGACAGCAGACAGGACAGACTAGATGTGACTTATATATGTCTGGCATGCTGGGAGAACTAACCTCAGCTCTGCCTAACTCTCGACAAGCATTTCCTAAAATCTGTTACCTGGATCTCTGGTCTTACGTAACATTCTGTGATACGAACTTTTTCTTGCCCAAACAGTTTCAAGAGTAGATAGATACACCTCTTAGGGACAAATACAATGTTAAAGCTTTTGAGTAATAGAATAAACAGGTGGAAAGTCTCTGGATCTAACATGCGCCCTCACAGGTCATGTGCTGTAGGCTCAGCTATCGGGTGAGGACCCTCTGGAAGAGATTGGATCCTGAGGCTCTGACTTCATTGCTGGGTTAATCCACTAATGGCTCATAATTTCATGGGCTATTTGAAGGTGATAGCCACCCAGAGGATGGGGCACAGTGAAGGGAGTGAGCCCTGCCTCACCTTCTCTCTGCTTCCCTGTGATGATAAGGTCTGTGCTCTGCTGTGTGCTTCCTGCCATGATGTTCAGACTTTCCTCAGGACCATAGTGATGGGACCAAGTGACAGCGGACTGAAACCTCTCTTCTTCTTTCTCCTTCTTCTCCTCTCCTCCTTCTCCTCCTCTTTCTCCTTCTCCTCCTCTCCTCCTTCTCCTCTTCCTTCCCTCCTCCTCTTCCTTCTCTCCTCCTCTTCCTACTCCCCATCCTTATTCCCCTTCTCCCTCAGTTCCTCCTCTTCCTTTTCAGTAATAGAACCTACATTGGGCAGCTCACAACTGCCAGTTCACAACAGGCCAGCTCCTGAAGATCCGATGCCCTCTGACCTCCGTGGGCTCCCGCATACGTGTAGTACACACAAACTCACGCAGGCACACACACACATATACATAAGTGTGCTGGCTAATTTTATGTCAACCTGACTCAAGCTAGAGTTATCTGATAGGAAAGAACCTCAATTGAGAAAATGCTTCCATAAGATCTGGCTGTAGGGCATTTTCTTAATTAGCTATTAATGGGGAGGGCCAAGCTATTGTGGGTGGTGCCACCCCTGGGCGGGTGGTCCTGGGTTCTATAAGAAGGGAGGCTGAGCAAGCCATGAGGAGCAAGCCAGTAAACAACACCCCTCCATGACCTCTGCATCAGCTCCTGCCTCCAGGTTCCTGCCTAGTTAGAGTTTCTATCCTGACTTCGTTCAGGGATGAACTGTGAGGTGGAAGTGTAAGCCAACTCTTTCTTCCCAGCTTGCTTTTGGTCCTGGTGTTTCATCGCAGCAATAGAAACCCTAACTGAGACAGTAAGTAAAAATATATGTAGACAATAATAATTAATGAAAAAAAGAGGCCATGAATTTGAAGGAGAGTGGGAAGAAGTGTTAGGGACAGATGGAAGGAGACCCCCGAGAAATCACCAGGACTCGAGATCCATGCAAAAGCAAGAGGCAGGTGAGAGTGGCAGTTAGCACATTCTAAGTATGGTTTATATATGGTTTTCAAAGGCAGAGCTTAGCAACAGATTATCAGGCATGCTTCCGTTGGTTACATAGTGATGTGAGTATTAACCTTTAAACTGATTGGTGCTGGCATATAGCAAGGTTGCGGGCTCCTGGAAAATGTAAACTTAGGGTCATAGTCAACGTGGGTGGGGGGAGATCCTTAGCCCAAGGCCGTTAGTCAATGGCCCATATCTTGCTTGTCTTAGAAATTGTTTTCCTTACTCTAGTTCTGGGAACTGTTCTGAGTCACCTTGGCCCTGACGTGGGCCTACACAGTTTTGGTGCTCTTAGAAGCCTGACTAAAGTTTGGCTGCTTTGTTCTTGTCCTTTCAGAAGTATATGAGAGGGTTTGAAGGGAGGAAAGGGAAGGGAGAAACACTGTAATTAGATTGCAACATCGAAGAAAAACAATCAACAACAACAATAACAAAAAAAAAAAAAAACCAACCAACAAACGAAAAAGGGGCTTCAGATTGCTTTGCTTGGTCTTAGCACACAGGGCGTTCTTCTAGCCATATCCAGCTGTACAAGAGGAAGTGTGCCTGTGATGCATTGTCACGTGACCTGGGTGCAAACAGTAACAACTTTCTCTCTTCCTACTGGTGTTGGAAAGGAAGTAAAAACAGAAGGAATGTGGCGGCTTTACTTAAAAGAACAGACCTTCAGGAGCACGGGAATCACTTTCACAACTGAGAAGCCGGGGATGCAAACCAGGGGCTTCCTCTGTTTTAGAATCTAGTCTGGGTCACACGGTTACACTCAGCTCTCATGCTAACTTACTAAAGCATGTGCTTTCCCTAAGTGAAAAATACCACGATGAGTTCAAATGCAATTATAATCGGCACCTTTCCCAAGCGGAAGGCTGACTGACCCCCACAGCGTCTTTAGAAGCGTTTGTAAGGTGTTGTGGAAGCAGAGGTCACCGGATCTCAACTCCTGGACAAAGCAAAAGCGGGACCTAGATGTCCGGTCACTGTCCTTGGGATTACAAGACTGAGTTGAGCATGCTCGGGAGGCGTTGCTTCAGAAGGTGGTGGCTCTGATGACAGCCAGAAGAAAACTCCTTCTGACCCAGCAAAAGCAATGACATGTGCAACACACAGAAGGACTGGAAAGACGGCCCAGCGACTAAGAGCACTGTGGATCAACCCTGATGCTGCGTTAGAACCCAGCGTCCACATCAGACAGCTCACAAATGCCTGTTCCCTGGGAACTGACACCCTCTTCTGGACTCTTTTGGTACTTATACACATGTGCACACATGCTCACACAGACACATGAACATACACATAAATTGTAAAAATCTTAAAAGAGAAACAAGCACAGTGGATACACCGGAGTTTGCACTGGCTGTTGAGAAAGTAATTTCAAACAAACACATAGAAGGCAAATGAGCATTTTCCTTTCAGACCTGAAAGCCATGCACGGTGTGGTATTTGTGCTTCACACAGCAGAGCCAACACCTTGTATTAGCCTTCACAGAGCCTTGCCCGTGATGCTGGATTGTGTCACTTGTACCAGGCCTCCCTGACTCTCTGTGAACACCTCTGGATCCTTGCCTTGTTGGCCTGACTCCTTCACTGCCGTTTGTTCTTAGCTCTACGAGCAACAGAGGTGTTGCAGACTCCTTGCCTTCCACCCTTCCTCGGGATGCTCCACCCTCCCTGAGGATCCGAGAAATCAGATTCCTCCCTTAGGATGGGAGAAACCAGATTCCTGCTCACAGAGCAGAAGTCCTGTGAGAGAGCCCGAGGGAGGAGGATGCAAATGATGACTTCCAGTGATATCTTCGATGGTCTCCCTGGAAGAAAAGCTGAATGGAAGGGGTAGAGTAGAGCGCCTTGGGTTCCCGGAAATGTCGTGGCTTAAGGAAACTCTGAGCAAGAAAGCTCCCACATCACAGGTACAAGAGGAGCGTTTAGAAAGTGGCCCAGTTGCTGTGCAGAAGTGAAGTTAATCAAATGATGGACTATCTACTAAGAACTACAGTCAGACCCTGGGTAGTTTTCGACCTTTTCCTTGGTTCCGAAAGGGATTCCCATGTTCTGGTAGGTCTGTTCCTTTAAACAGAGCCACCGCGATCCTTGTGGGTTTGCCTCCGTGCCAACACCACTAGGAAGAGAGAAGCCCAAGTCATGTGACGAGACGTAGCGGGCAGATTTCACTCTACACAGTTTGTCTCACCAGAAAATTGGTGTGCTCACTGAGACCAACCAAAGTGATCTTCACAATCATCAGGGCGCTCCCACTGTGACCTTCAGCTATCGGTCCTTTCTGAACTATCAAGCAGAAGGCCATCTTCCTCTTCCCAGGTAAAGTCAATCTTACCTTCTGATGTACCTTCCAAAATCTCGTACTTTAGTTTCTCAAAATCCTCCACAGAGTGAGGGAACTTTCCTGCGGGGGGTGGAGAGCCAAGTCAGTGAGTTTTTCTGGTTATCTGAGATGGGGAGGGACAAACACTCCCCGGGATAGATGGTCTGAAGGAGGCTGAGGAGGAAGTAGCACATGACTCTAGGCTGCTCTCTCTCAGGTGTGGTGTCCTCAGACATGGATGAGGCAGCAGCGGCAGCTGCTTTCTTTGGCTGGATCTTCCTGGAGGCACTGCTGGAGCCAAGTAGCTTCACAGTGACAAGTAGCAACACTTTGTTCTTCTGGAAATATGATCCTGTGGTAAGCATGGGACGAAAAGTAATAACCTGGAACCAGTTTACAAAAACTGAATTCATTTTTTAAATAGAAACTCTATTTCATACAAACCAGAAATAACCTTGCTACATAGTAATCCTGTTAGGACAGAGATGAGATGCAAAAGCAATTTTTTTTCTGTTTATAGAATATAAAGTTATGATATATTTCTAGATTCTTTAAAAAATAAAGCATGGTTTTTTTTTTAATTGAATTGACAAGGAGGTCGGGTAAGCTACAGAAATCTTTCCAACATGTACATCTTCTGCACAGGGAATGTAGCTTATAACTCTAGCAGAATCTTTGCCAGTGCCTATAATTCTTGCCTTGCGTGTGCAAGCAAAATCATCACAATAAGATAATGTCTGACACAAGCTCAAGCAGAAGTCAAAACTCCTTGGACCACAGTTGTAGCAGCCTTTGAGTGCATGGATGGGTAAACACGAAGAAAACACTTTCTTAGATGATCCTGTATAAACGATGCTCTCTTCTCAAGGAGTGAGTTTGTCATTCTCTTCTTGAGCCTGTATGAGTGGCATCTGACCAATTCCTAAAATACTCTTGAGGTCTTTTTCCTTTTTGTTCTGATGCTAATTATTTGGATATTTTTTAAGAGCAGAAACTACCTTCCTTAGCCCAAATTTTTCTAACCATACATGTTTTCAAGTCTGTCTATTCTGTTTTTTACTCCAAATTCTCACTGAAAACCTAGCTAAAAGGAGCTAACAACGGCCATGCCACAGATGGATGTTTAAGCTACCTTAAATGTTATCTTTACTAGATTGTGTCTTACTTTTAAGTTCAGCTTTATTCAAAAGCTCAGGAAACAGACAAAACATAGGCAACTCCATTGCCAGAATGTGGTATTCATGGCCACGAATCCAATTTTCAACACAGTTCTTCCCATCTGAAACTTTGTGAGCCGGGCCTTCACTGTCCGAATTCCAGTTGGAATTCCAGTCCTCTGAGATGCTGACAGAAACATCCACAAGGTTGTCTTCACTGTTGCAGTGTTACCAACATTAACCAGTTTTAAGGGCATGTAAGCTACAAGTCAGGTTTGGTCACAGAAATGACCTCCCTCCTCCTCCTCCTCCTCCTCCTCCTCCTCCTCCTCCTCCTCCTCCTTCTCTTCCTCCTCCTCCTCCTTCTTCTTCCTTTATCCTCCTCCTCCTCCTCCTCCTCCTCCTTCTTCCTTTATCATCCTCCTCCTCCTCCTCCTCCTTCTTCCTTTATCATCCTCCTCCTCCTCCTCCTCCTTCTTCCTTTATCATCCTCCTCCTCCTCCTCCTCCCTCCTTCTTCCTTTATCATCCTCCTCCTCCTCCTCCTTCTTCCTTTATCATCCTCCTCCTCCTCCTCCTCCTCCTCCTCCTTCCTTTATTTTTTGTAATAAAATGACCTCACTTTTTTTTTGGAGTCAGGCTCTCTCTATAGCCCTGGCTGTCTTGGAACTCACTATATAAACCAGGCTGACCTTGAACTCATAGAGATTTACTTGCCCTTTCCTGGGATTAGAGGCATGTGCCACCATGCCTACATTGACCTCACATGTTTTATACCAGCTTCTGAAAAGCTATGACCAAATGCCTGAGGCAGCAACTGAAAAATATAAAGATTTATTTTGCCTTAGTTTTTGAGGGTGTAGTCGTGTTTGTTTAGACCCATGCGCCTGAGCAGAACACCATGGCACTGGGAGTATATAACAAGGGAGGTTCTTTGCTTTGTAGAAGACACAAATCAGAGAAAGAAGAAATCAAGAACAGGTATAGCCTTCGAAAAACATTTCCCCTGAAGCTCTCTGCCTCTCTCTAGGCCTCACCTTCTAAAGTCCCCACAACCTCCTAAAAGAGAACCACCCTCCAGGAAGCAAGCATTCAGCACATAGGTCCTTGGGAGGCATTTAATAGTCAAGCTGCAGCCACCAATGCATGAGCTCATCTAGAAGAATAAACCTAAGTTTTGAACAGCTAATTTTATAGAACAAATAACATCATGGCTAATAATGGAGGAAGGATATGATACCCTGACCATAGGGGATTTCAATTGTCTATTCTTATTAGTGGATACACCATCAGGATGAAAAAATTAACAAGGAAACAGAGTTAAAATACACTGTAGATCAAATGGATTTAACAAACATTGATTAAAAAAAAAATCTGTCCAGAAGTTGTAAAATACACATTGCACTTTCTCCAGAATAGACAAAATACTAGACCACAAAGCAAGTCTTATCACATTAAAAAATTGAAACACTCCTGTATATTTTATAATCACAGTGGAATGAAATGAGAAGTCAACTGTTGTAAGAAGAACTCTAGAAATTATAGAGATTCATGAAGATTGTAGAACATATTTTTTAATGAACAGTGAGCACTGTGGAAGTCAGAAGAAAAAAATTTAATCCCTTGTTACAAATGAAAATGGAAACAGCAGAAGGAAACTTTTGTGTTTCAACAAAGACAGTGTTAAGAAAGTTTACGGCAATGAGCACCGACTTCTAGTAAACTGATTTCACATAAACAGCCTAATTATACATCTCAAAGTCTCAGAAAATCAAGAGGAACCCAACCCCAAAATTAGCATATAAATGGGAAGAGACAGAGGCCGGCTGGAAACTATCTCAGTCCACAGAAGGGCATACCAATAATGGGAAAATAAGAAAAAGTTATATCATGGTATCTGGATGTCTAACTCTTAGATCTCATCCTACTTGTCTTGTGCTTCTGCAATTATTTCTGAAAACTGATCGAGTTCTAACATTCCTTTTTCTGTGGGGGACCTAAATAGGGCTGGAAACAGAACTGAAAATCCTGGTGTTGGCTCCCTTGCTGTCTGTCCCTCCAGATGCCAAAATGGACACTTGAATTCAAGGACCAGTTTCTACATCCTTCTGATTTATGGTCTCCTCTCTAATCTTTTTCTTCCAATCAAGTTTCCTTTGGGATGCATTTATCCCTTCTCTACATGATGAGTATACCTCTGTAGAATCTTCTTCTGAGTAACAGGATCCCTCAGGACTGGAAGGCTCTTGAGGTAACACTGCGCTCCAACTTGGCTGCAGCTAGGACTCTTTGATCCCCAATACCCATTAGCTTCATTAATACACCAGTCAGAGCATCTTCAAGGGAGCTGCTGAGACTGAATAGCTCTGGAGAGTGGCTGGAGTGAGGTCCTCTTACAGCCCAGTCCCTGGATTCTGGAATTGCCTAAGGCAGTTGCAAGACTGCTTTAGGTATCAAGCAGGGGTATACACCACACTTGGAATCAGGAAAGGAAGATAGGTAAGGAGCCCGAAGGATAGGACAAGCCCCCAAAAAGGTCATTCCCATCAGTCCACTGTGAGCCATCGCACAAACACTGTGATGTATCAAGATGGCACTGGAATAACAGAATCCATTAAAGAAAGGTCTCTGGGGATGGTAGAAGTGGACTATGTCTCTCAGTAACTGTGCACCATCAGGCAAGTTACTCTCTGTCTCAATTCCCTCTTCTTCTAAGCCTTCAAAATAAAAAGAACTTGCAATGATAAACTAATATAACAGTAATAAACACTATTTTGAACACTCTGCTGCAGGCATCACAGTAAGCACATCTCCATGTAATGCTTGAGTTAATGACCACTAACACCCTTTGGGATGGGTTCTGATATCTACGTGAGGATGGAACCACAAATAATTTAGATCGTTTGCCCTGGGCTACTCTACTAATTATCAATAGGATCAGTTCTAGCACCCAGCTCGTATTCTAGTGTCCCTGCTCTTAATGCTACCCCGTCTTCGATGGATGGCAACTAGGTCATGTTCAGAGAGGAGTCCATCCCTCACCTTAATTCCATCTCACTAATATTAGAGGAGAAGCTCATTTGTGAAAGATAAAAACTAGCAGCATGTTCTCAATACATTTCTCCAAATGTCCATACAACTTTGTTCATATCAGTTAACAAATAACCAAGGAGAGAGAAATCCAGTTGTGGTGAGAGCCGATAACCTGATGTCCTCCAGGTGATGAGAGAACCACTGGACTAGACATGGTACTATTGTACCATGGGCATAATTTCATAGTCACCAATCGAAGATTTACTAGCCCTACCCATGCTATGTGCTAAGAACTGGAGACAAAATGGAGATGAGATTTTTCATATTTAAGAGACTCTACAGATCAGAGTGTGTCAGCATGGCTGTGAGCAGTAATAGAAGCACCTTTGAAGGTCCAACCAAAGGCCAGAGGAAGAAGTGGGGTGGGCATCATGGAGGGAGTACATGATTAGAATTTTACCAAGAGGAAGAAATAGGGAAGAGCTTTTCAACAAGATGAGTTAACTTAATAATAGAAGTAATAATAACTGATGTTTATTGATGTGACACTGATACTGCAGTGTCACATACACCCAGTGACTTAGTTAGTACTCACGGGACCTTCAAAGTATGTGCTGTCCTCTCAGTTTTATGGGTCCTGGGACAGAGGTTAATGTCTTTCTGTAGTTTGTTTAGACTCTAACTCAAAAGATAATTTTCTTTGACCTCAGAACCTCTACTGCCCTACAGCTTTGGGAAGCAGGCCGAGTTGGGACATGAGCAAATGAGGTGTCTTGAGTTGCAGCCAGAAAACCTTCCCTGTGTTTAAATTGCAGATGCATGCATTGGAGAGTGTTCTGGGCAGCCAGTGGGCACTGCTTATCTGATGGACCTGTTTCCTTAGTTTTGAGATGTGTGAAGGGTATCTAGACTTGGTGATACAGTAGGATAATTACAGAGAATAGATTAAGTGGCCAGAGCCAGTCTCTATTTGGAAATCCACTGAGACCAGAGAAATGCACGAGGAGCCTGAAAGTCAGCTTTCTACCTATCACATAGGAATCTCGCTTCAGAACCACGGACAGCGCCGTCCTGCACGGTGAGGCTGGTGCCCAGCTCAGCTCATTTATT
Source organism: Cricetomys ansorgei (assembly GCA_026225945.1). Taxonomy (NCBI): domain Eukaryota; kingdom Metazoa; phylum Chordata; class Mammalia; order Rodentia; family Nesomyidae; genus Cricetomys; species Cricetomys ansorgei. The sequence continues at coordinate 68,281 of JAMJFZ010001452.1, forward strand.
CAACACGTAAATTCCTACTACGTGTCAGACATTGTCCTAGAATCCGCTAATAATCAATGCGATATACAAAGAATCAAGAAAAAAAAAAGCTCCTGTACTCTTGCAGAGGAAATTGAAAAAAAAATTAAATTATGTGTTCTGTTCCCTTTTCAAACAGGATGGTCAGGAAGGACTCACACGTTGTCTGAGAAGACAACACTTCAGTAAATATTTGTAGAAAATGAGAGTGTGACTCTCAGAAAGATAATTTCCAGTAGTGGGAACAGAATTCTAAAGGAGTGCAGAAGCAGCAGTCTGCTCTGAGTGAGGAACAGCAAGGGGTGTGTGGCTGGAGAGAGGGAGAGGTGAGCGGTCAGAAGCGAGGACTGGGAAGTTCCTAGTGATCTCAAAGCCCTCAAAGGACTATGGCTTTTTCTGGTGTCCCGAGAAGCTACTACAGGGCCACCATGGCTCAGTGGGTAAGAGCGCATGCTGCTAAGCTGCCTGGATAAGTTTGATGTCTGGGAGGCACTTAGTGGAAAGAGAGAGAGCTAACTCCTGTAAGTTCTTCTCTGACCTTCACAGGTAAGGTGTGCTGCATTTGTGACCACACATAAATGTGAATGTGCAGAGAGAGAGAGAAAGAGAGAGAGAGAGAGTTAATACTTTTTAAAAGAAGCCACCATAGTGGTGGTGGTTGTTGCTTTAAATAAGCATCTTATTCTAAAGCCCAAGTTGGTCTTGAACTCCTTCCTGCCTCAGCCTCCTGAATGCTGGGGTTGCAGGTGTGTGTCACGCCACCCAGCTTCACAGGAGGATATTGATGATAGGAATTACATGATTACCTTTTGAACATATTCAGAGTAACTGTATGGAGAGGAGACTCTGGGGAAAGATAGGATGGAAGACCTGAGTATTTAGGGACTATTGCAATATTCCTGGCAGGAAAAGAGAACTATTTAGGTCATTGGTAACGGTGGAGATGGTGAGAAGTTGTCTTCTCTTTTTCATATTTGAAAGACAATCAAAAATGTTTTCTGTTGTGTGACACGTGAAGTGCATGAGAAAGAGAACATTTAAAATATCTTGGAGATCTTTTTCCACTTTAGTCTCCTCCAAGGATGAAATCACCACTAACTGAGTGAAAAAGAAAAACAGTTCTGGAGGGTGCATTGGAAGTTTGGCTTAGGAAATGTCAGCTATGATTTGCTCATTGCAAATCCCATGGGAGACAGATATCAAGAAAGCAGCTGGATCGATGGATCTAGATGGAACTATATTTCAGATAGATCAGCACACAGCAAATATTGAAAGTCTGCGGTGTGTTAACAGTTGAGTGTGGATTCGAATTCGTACCCCACTGACTCCTGTTCTATCCTGCCCAGCCTCTAACACAAACATTGTAATCATATTCACACCCATTTAGGCTGAATTCTGCCCATGATTTTATGGAATGTGATTTTAACCTAAATTGATAATAATCTGTTTTTCACAGACTTTCAGATACTGTACTCCTGAGCCAAACTTTGAAAGTATTATAGGAAAAGTAACCCTTCATTTTCCAGTGTGCAATATGTGCTTTCTACCTTCTAACACTGACCAAGTAGGTCAGGGGTCCCACACAGTGACGTCTGAAGTGGACATGCATTGTACTGGGGCCCCTACTAAGCTCTCTGTGAAATTTGATGGTTTGGGAGACAAACTTCAAGTTCATGTGGTGATAACATAGGACTTGGAGTTTGGCTTGCAGCTCTAACCCTTACCAGGTTTCAGCTTTGGTTCTCTAACTCTCTGTAAAGGCAAATAGCGGTTCTGACCTTGGTGGATTGTGGTGACAATCAGACACAGTTTGTGAAGCATTTTTTATGGTGACTCTTGATAAATGACCATTTCCTTTTTAGGACCTAGAGAAGATGAAAGACCCATTCTGTAGCATTCTGTAGCAGGTGTTTAAGAACCAGCAAGAGGCGGAGAGAGAAAGGCTGGTCTGGAATATCCTGTTATCTAGACTGCGTACGTTGGACTGAGGACTGAGTTTGTGTAAAGGTGAAGCTCCACCTCACCTGCCCCATCCCTCTCCTGTGAGAGACAGGGCAGTAGAGGATGCCTCTCTGCTGTTTAAGAAGCATCCAGACACACAGCAATCCATTCCCAAGCCCAAGACTTCCATCTTTTTGAGAAACAATAGAAGACAAAACTCTTCTCTGGCTTTCAAAATTAGAATCCCGGTGGTTACCATCGCGCGTTAATTTGTTCTGTGCCATCGTACCGCTGCAGGAAGGGTGGGAAGGCAGGAGGAGGAGACAAAGCTTCTAAAGGAACAAAAGTGGGGGTTGTTTGTTTTGTTTTGTTTCATCTGTAAAGTATCAGGGAAACTTTATTCAAAAGGAAATTGACAAGTAATAACAGATCAGAAATAAATACACTGTCACTCTTGATAGTGGGCCACTGTGAGGGTTCTCAAGGTCATAAAATGCTTTTTTGTACAGAGGAAGGGAATGAGCCGGGTGCTATGGCTGTGATTTTTACTTTTTCTTACTTTCCTTGTTTTTTTTTTAATCCTTGTTTTAATTGCCTCTTTTTTTAAATGCTTAGTATAGTTTCTGATATACAGATTCAATAATGTACTATTTTTAAAAGCATTTTATTTATTTTTATGTACATTGGTGTTTTGCCTGCATGTATGTCTGTGTGAGGGCGTTGGATTCCCCAGAACAGAGTTACAGACCATTGTGAGCTGCCTTGTGGGTGCTAGGAATTGAACCTGGGTCCTCTGGAAGAAGGGCCAGTGCTCTTAACCACTGAACCATCTCTCCAGCCATTTAATTGCCTCTTGTGGTGCCGACTTGTCTTGAAGTAATGGCATTAGGGCACAACAGGCAACTCTGGCCTCCTCATTTTGATTGGTTTATGTGTGTGTGTGTGTGTGGTGTGTGTGTGTGTGTGTGTGTGTATGTATGTGTGTGTGTGTGTGTTCGTTTTCTTCTAAATAAGACTTCTGTTCTATATGGCTTCTCACAGGAACGTGGTATCTATTGGGGATAGTTAGTTGGACAACCCAGAAAGTACTTAGTGGAATTTCTACTAAGTACCTAGAGCTAAGTAAGGCCAGTTTGGATAGGCTGCTCACTGGGCATGGAGGAAGGTGTTTTACCTTCAGCTCCCCATCTGCCAATTCCACACAGCATTCTGGAGATTGCAAAGGAGTCAGTCATATGTCTTCTTCTCTCCTCAGAAGGAAGGCCATGTACAGTTGAGACTGGAGAAATTACAGCTCTGTAACAGAGTTTTTCCTCTTGGGCTTCTCCAGAAACCTCAGGACCAATTGTATCTTTTTCTTTCTCTTCCTCTTCCTCTACTTATTTACGGTCCTGGGTAATGGACTCATTGTTACCCTGATTAGAATAGATGCACGTCTCCACACACCTAGGTACTTCTTCCTCAGCATCCTCTCCCTGCTGGACCTCAGCTATGTGACCACAACAGTGTCCCAGATGTTGGCTCATCTAGTAAGCAAGAATAAGACCATCTCTTACATTGAGTGTGTGATCCAGATGTACATTTTCTTGTCACTAGGCATCACTGAGACCTGGATTTTTGCAGCGATGGCCTATGACAGATACATTGCTATATGTTATCCACTCCACTATGGAGTCAAGATGAGCAAAACCCTGTGCATAACCCTGGTGGCCAGCTCTGCCCTTTGTGTGTCTCATCTGTGCCCTCATCTACACAAAGTTTTCGCAATGAATCTCCCCTACTGTGGCCCCAATGAGATCAACCACTTCTTTTGTGAAATCCCTGCTGTTTTGAAGTTGGCCTGTATTTTTTTGGCCTGTGCAAGACAAGTGCACACACCTCTCAACGCTCCCAAGTCGCGACTCTCACTCCTGAGGTTTCGTCTTGCCTCTCTGATCCCATTATCTCCTCATCCTGGCCTCATACGTTCATATCTTCTTAGCAATT